>LPNX010611985.1:32272-178609 GCA_001517045.1 Pseudotsuga menziesii | reverse complement strand
TTGATGAGACTTCATTATGATGATGAGTCCATTCATCAGAAGCAGGGACTTCAATATAACTTCCTGTTGCAAAATTCTGTTTCTCTAATTTGTCATTCTGCAAAGCAATGTCAAACTACAAACGGAGTGATGGCTACAAGGATGACATACAAAAAGATGAAGAGTACAAAGAACCATAAGTGAAGAGAAAATATTTGGTTCTTGAGCCAAGTTAGCTGGAGAAATTGTACAGAAATTGAGGACTCAGACAAATCTAGGGATGACTAAGAAGAACTCAGTTGTTCAAGTACTAGAATGAATGTTTTTGTGAATAGAAACAAATTGCAATATGAGGGAAAATGCATTCTAAAGGATTGGTCTCTTATGTATTTCTTTGCAATATAATCAAGTTAGGTTTTAATATACATAATTGGTATAACATGAGGTTGCTCAAACAAAAATGGTAGGGTTTTATTAAAGTCGAGGAAGCACGTGATATCTCTAAGGCTACTGTTACAAAATACAATAGTCATAGTGAAAACTAACCTATCAAGATCGATTTCATGAAATTACTTGACAAGATTAGTGGACCTTCTCATGCAGTTCAAGCATCCATGTAAGAGATAGGCTATCTAAATGTCTGGCACAATTTGACACACCTTATTCTTCTCGTTACTATCCTTGCTACTTGGAATTATTAAAAATAAACAATCATGTAAATAGTTTCAAGCTAGATCTTGTAAGGAGGTTTTACAGCTATAACGTGAGATTAAGATCTGCCCAAACTGAAAAATAAAAATACTCCTTTCCGAAAAGAGAAAAAGTATCATTATTGTGATTGGCATGTTAGTGGGTTGTTCTATTATTGCCAACTGCTTCCTGGTGATCGATTTCGAGACAAGCTACACAACTTCCAACCTCAAACATCCCCAGAACTCACTATGGAGTATAGATAAAATAAAAAAAAAACAGGTAGATTTGCTCAAGCCAAGCACACAATCAAAGTCCTCAGTCATCCCAATTGTCTGGAAGCCCCAAAAACCCTAACATATCATCCCGCTCTTAACAAAAACATAGGGATAAAGCCTAAAATATAGGATTGTCTAATGACCCACATATTTAGAAGAACGTAATTGGTTGTAGTCTTAAAACAATCACAACTTTAAAACAACGCTACTCCACGCAGGAGCTATCTACAATATTTTTACTGCAGTTAAAAGCAACGGCTTCCAATTCATCACCTACATCCCTGCTCCTGCATTTGATTTACGGCTTGTGAAACGTTCCCTGTCCTAAATTTGGTTGCACTGACTTCCAACCCTCAAACCACCAACAACAAGAAACCAGCCGAAATCATAAAGAAAAACACAGAGCAGCAAAGGTACATCGAAAATAACGGGCTTATTGGGGAGCATCCTTACCTTCAATTGACATCCCCATGATGGATCCTGTGAATTGATACTCAACCTCTTGTTGCTTCTATGCTCTCCCACTAGGGTGGATCAAATTCACAGTTGGAGGGAAGGAGAGTCCAAACAAGCTTTACCAACTTGGCTATGCGTTCTCCATTCAGTGGGTCAAAGTACATACAATAAAATTATCGTAGGGGCGGGGAGGAGTGGAGTTCAAGGGAAATGACTGAGAAATGCACCATAATTACTATTTCTGGCATGCTTTAATACATGCTTTTAATACAAAATAGTAGCTTTATTTAAAATTATTAATCTATCGAAGGAAGTTTTGTTTTTCTTTTAAATAAATAAGTCATATATAAAATTATTTAGAGTTCGCTGCTTGTCGACACATGTTGAATTCAATGTTTTATGTTTTATGAGAAGGATCTAAATTCTATGCCACCTGTATACCTTTATGTACCTCCTCCCACACATTCTACGTATGTGCACCTACATGCAGCACAGTTTTTCATGCAGCACAGATGGCATGAATAAACCCTACCGAAGTTCTAGAGAACTCCACCAATTTTTATTCGTATAAATATTTTTATAGTTTATTTAACTTGGTATCGGTGCGTAAGGGTGCTTGCACACGTTTAAGCAAGAAGATACCAAGTGGATGCATTGTGGGATGGTTGGCTGGGCTCTCCCTTAGTTCTCTCGACACTAACTTTACCCTAACCTATCACTACGAGCACCTGTACCAAGCCATCCCTGCATGAAGGTCATGTGGACAATCGCATGATGCTCATGCTGCATGAAGCTTACGCGCCAGTCCTCCAAGAGCCCAAAACTAGAGGAATGTTTACCAAAACTTGTTGCCCCTCCAAATAGATTTCATTTTGCAACAACAAAATTTGTTTTCTTTTTCTTTCTGCCACCATCAAGGCTGAATGGATTTCAATGGTAGGTGAGATATCTTGGCTACACAATAGTTTGCAGGAATTTAAGATTTTAGATTTGCAGATGCGCATCAGCCGTCACAGATTGTGTGAGACACGGAGATGGGTACAGCCGAAGGATGTATGGGATGTGGGAAGGTCGATCTATAAATGGTAAAACACTTTTTGATGTACTGTGAAGCCTATGCATACATCAGAGAAGCGTCAAAAGATCAAATCAGCTGCTAGGAAGAAGTTTTTCAGGAAGAAACAGTAGGGACTACAACAACCGTGGTAGTGAGAATGATGAAGGTTAGAGAAAAGATTCAGAGACCAGCAAAGTAAGGATAGGCAAATGATTAGAGAGGGGAAAAAGGAGGCGACGTCCAAATGAGTCCATTGCTTCTTTCTTTTCCTTGTTGCAATATTTTTCTGTAGTCTTTTAGCGTAAACCGACTAATTAGAGGATTTTCACACGGCCTAGAAAAAACTGTGCATGTAGACATCTTGGCCTCGTGGATGGCTTGGTAAAATTTATACTCTACTCCTCTCTTAAAATTTTAAATTATTGTTAGAGGAATATCATTTGGACTATTAGTCCAAATCCCTAAAATGACAGAAAGAAACATAGGCAGACATAATGAAATTATATTAAAGTTCAGCGATTGATTCTGGTGAGCCAGGCTCCAATAATTTTGTGCACACAGGCCATTAGGAATGTCAAAGACAATTCTGCAGCCCATTGGGCAGAAGAGATTAACGAACGTGGCTGTAGTTCACTTGAAGAGTCATGGAATGCATTTTGAAATAGCATGTTATAAGAATAAAGTGCTGTCATGGCGGTCAAGAGTGTAAGTTTCGATAACCCTTTAATCCAGAAGTGTAAGTTTTCAATAATTCTTTAGATTTTCCAGAGATACTGATGTTATCATTTCAATGAAGTTCACTGAACCATTAAAAATTTTGATGAAAATTGCTCTAATTTTGTATAAATATATCCTCAGAATAAGGTGCATGGTGGCTGGAAGTGCAGGCTTCAGGCCCCGACTTCCCCTCACAGGTTTAATGTGCGATATTTTTACTGACCTGGGTGGTGCGTGGAGTGATTTCTTATTGTAGGGATAACCTCGTGGAGAGCCCTAGATATTGTTGGATCGGTTCAGCCAAAAAACCCAATACATCAAAAAAAGATAGGGCAGATGGGGAGGGACAGAGACACGAGAGGATAGATCTGCCTCTTTCAAACAGTTGCTTATTACATATATAGTCAATGAACTATTTCACACCTTCTACTCACCGGTGAAGGAACAATAATGGATTCATGGGTGGGATGGGAAGGATATGGCTGGACGGATGAGGTTAGCTAGCAGATGGTTGGATAAGAAGAAGAATGGCTTACTAGCAGGAAAAGGACAGTTCCTGGCTAGATAGAAAGGCAGGCGGGATTGGTTCGATTTGAGCTTGAGAGGGATTGATGCTGCTTTCTTTTTCGCTCGTTAACTGGGTGCTGCGTAGGGCGCTTGGATGCTTCCTGTATGCATGCAAGGAAGAAGGACGCTCCAAGAATAGCACTTTTAATTTGTGTTTGGCTGCACCCTGAGTGGTTTGTTCAACTTTTCGAAGACGGAGGTGGACACATACAGTTACTGTTTACCTTACTCATACAGACTTCATCCACAGGTAAGAGCTTCCTGAAAGACCTTTCTGTTCTTGTATTCTACAACTGTTGCCTGATAATGCCCTTTTGTTTTGTTTTTGAAAAAAATTGGGAAAATTGGTATCTGTTGGATAAATTTTACAATTGCATTTAATATATTTTTTTTCTTTACAGAGAAATTTATATATATATATTTTTTGATCTGTGTTGTGTACATAAAAGCATAAGGTAGGGTATATTTAAAAGAGTAGTTATTCAGTGTGAGAACGATAATATACTGATCTTTTAATTTTAATTTTATAAATCGAAATAGACTATAACTGACATTTTATAATGTAGATATTTTGTTAAATTTAATGAAATAACTATTATTATCTTAACATTTCAAAAATATCTTCTAATAAATAAAGTTAATTCAATGATATTAATAAAAAAATATAAATCAATTTACTTAGTGGACGAAGGACTTGTGTCCATAAGTGAGGTTACCTGTCAACTATTTATGACACGTCCATACATGCATGCACTCTCCCTATTTCTGCACAAACCACTATTCTCACCATTGTACATTGATACGTGTATGCTGAAAAACAAAGCTCTTTCTTCCTTGTGTGTCTGCCCTCTTTGTATGTTTTTGCGCTAACACTTATACAATGATTTTTATCTAATTCTTCCTTGAATTGACTCTGGGATTTGAATAATTGAAGTCTCTCCAAAATCTCAATTAATTCTTCAAGTGCAATCAATCTAGATTCAGTCCTCCACAAGCACAATCTAAATCTCTATGGTAAGCACCACGAGTTAAAAATATGCTGTTATTTTTTTTCCATGTTCCTGTTTTTACACTAATAAATGCACTCAGTATCAAGTGCCTAATAAGAAAATGTCTCCACAGAGGATAAATCAACATTTCATCCTATTCCGTCCCACAGAGAACATTTGGTTGGACCAGAACATTGATTATTGGTTGGACCAGCAGTCATCTGTAAGTTCTTTATCATTCAAACTTGTAAACTATTTAAACTTTTCCATAGAAAGTTGTTTAGAGCTATGTAATGCCCTTTTGTTTTTGTAGGTAGTTTTTTATTTATTTATTCAGGTTATGAAAGAAGAGGGTTCTACACAAAAGAGAATGTTGTGTATGCTACTAGCATTCAGCTTATGGTCTTTAGGATAATTTTGTCCTCAAAATATTCACTCATTCTATGCGTTGTAACTTAGAACCTATTTCTTCTTGTGTAATAAATCTTCAATTTACAGAAACATTGTACATCAATTTATTTATTTTACAGTGTGTAAAATTTTAGTTTTGATTTATCTTCCATATAATGTTTATTTTTCTCCTAGAGGGGCCCTTTAGGTTCCAGTTTTAGAACCTAGGGCTCTGATACCATTTGTAGTGCTTTGCCTAACTGGTAGAGCACTGTGTCCATTTCTCTATGGTGTTCTCTATCTTAAGCTCATTCTGAGTTAGTTTTTAATAAAATCAAGACATTTTAAATCATATTACATGTTTATATCCATTTCTGCTCTATTAGTTTTATAAAAATATGAATGTACAAATATGAACTGTAAACATATTAAAGTAGAAATATGAGCTGTACATGTTTGATAAAATTCATGAATTTTTGTAAATTAGACAATAATACCATGAAGAAATTTAGTATCTAAATACCTGGAATTTAAATACCTGGAACCAGCGGTTGTAGTAGATCCAACAGTTTGGTGTAGACCTTGAAGGCTCCTTCACCTTTCATCTTTCCATCTGAGCCTTTATTAACAAAAATGATGTGCCACCCTGCCGACCAGCTCTCATCATGTGCTGGCCCTAGGAAACCCATGGGTTTCCTAGCCCCCGAGCCCACAGACCAATAATATCGAGAGTAGCTTCCTTTCCATTCTATATCTTTCTTCCTTTCCACCCATTTCTCAGTCATTTATAGAAATAATTGTCCAATTAAACTATCGGTTATGTTTACCACAAGAGGTACTATTAATAATAATAATAATAATACCATTAATAATAATTATAATTAAAGACATTTTATAGTTGTTTGTTTTTAATCACAAGTATCATAGTCATGAGCATGTTATCCCTAGATTCATAATCAAAGCACCCTTAGGGGTTTAAACAACCCTGAAAATTTTGTTAATGTAAATGAACAATGTTTAAGTCTACGCACAATAACTTTCTGAGGATTATTCTAATTTACGAAACTTGATCACTTACGTATTACAGTGTTCACCTATCATTAATGAATATGTTAACTTAACATTCATTATTTCATTAACATATTTACCTATGAAAACCTATACCATTAGTGATCATGTTAAGTATTGGTATGCTAATATTGGTATACGTGTGCAAAGTGTGCATGTGTGGCCACTGCATGCATAGATCATACACGTACTATAAGAAAACATCATATATCATATATATATAATAATAATAACAAAATAATAATGATTCACATAGATAGGACATTCATGGATACAAGACATAACAATCGCAAATGCCTAACCGAATTAACATACAAACATGTAATCTTTTTAGCATCATCAATCATTAATTATTAATGAATTAAGTTATAACATTGTTATATTTTTAGATTCATTACTCAATCAATTATTTTCAAGGAAGAGACACCTACTACTACTAATCTTGGTGTCATAGATCCCTTGTGACCCAACACAGTACTATCTATAACATCCTCCCATCCTAACCTACGTCTGCACCCTCCCTATCCTTCCTCTGCTAGTATAGAAGTGGATGTTGGATTCACCGACCTGACCACATAAGAACCTGAGAGCGATAGCATCGGCTGAATAGTGGACCTAGCCTCTCCTAGTAGGCATCCGACCATTGTCATCACAACAACATGGCGAGCGTGTCTTAGCACGGTCCTCCCACGACCTCGGGTATCATAAAAACATAGGGTGGAACACATCCATCCCTCTCAACATCCTGGGTATAGATACCCTATCAAAAACATACTTTGCTGCTATCGATATTATTGGTATGTGTCATCGTATCATCAATTTTGGTAATCAATGCTCTTCTACATAAATATGTACTATACCACACTTTATATAAAGTATCCATTTATTGCATAGCCCGTGTTTCCTGCAGATTAGTACTTTGAAAACATACATTCATAATAATATATCCATTCAATCATCAGTTGGTGCATATTATCAACAAAATTTCCTTTCATCATCTAAATCATTAAATTAATCACATCATGGGTCGATATCCATGTACCACATCATATATATTACATTTATCAATGATGACAATTAAACATACACTGTCTTTATGAACAAAGGAATATCATGATAACTATAACATAGTAATCTCACAAACATAATCATAACATCACAATAAATGTATCAACATAAGCATAGTAACATCTTAGACATAGTAGCAACATCTATCATCTCATAAATATGGTTTACTTAATCGAACTGAGTCCAACATTTACCAAGAAAATAAAATGCAACATGTCAATATGTCTAGTCAAATATGGGCATCACAATGAAGGATTAGAAAAGCATGCTAAGTTGGGATTTGATAGGAAACATTAAATTTTTAATCACATCAATTATAAAGGCACTACTGGATTTTGGTACAATTTTTGTTATGACAAAATCATTCTATTTATAAAAAAAAACTACAAAAGTTAAAAACATAGGGGATATATATATATATATATATATATATATATATATATATATATATAATTGAAGTAAATGTGTTTTTCAAGTCTTTCAAGTAAATGTGTCTTTCAAATTTGGTTATTCTCATTCATTAATAGAACCTAACACATATCCAACAAATCAAATTTATTTAAGTGAATTTTAATAGGATAGTTTTTAATCTTAAGGAACTTATCTATGATGAACTTAAGTGGAAGAAAAATTACTAATCACTCCTCACTCAACTATTACTAGGATTCTCCCAAACTAGTAAAGGGGGAATAATGAATGAGTCAAGGTGGTGGTTACATTGCCTAAATACATGGACAATATTATTTTGGATGGCCCATGAAGAATTAATAGAGGATCTATTCAATAGGATCCATATGTTTCTTACTCATTTCTACAGAGATGGCAGAAATGTGTCTAGTGCATATCACCTTTTTGGGGGTTGAATGGTGAACTCTTATTGGAGTTGTATTATTTGATTTGGAGTGAGCAATTTGAGGATCATTGATAATTGACAGACCTTTCAACCTTCCTCTAGGATTCTTAACAATGGATGTTGCAAAGGTGCATTGTGGATTTGATGTTACTAATATAACCAGTATATATACTTAGTATATACATTAATGTATATACCTAGTATATACATTAATGTATATACCTAGGTATATACTAATATACCAAGTATATACACTATTATTTATACCTAGTGTATACACTAGTGTATATACTAGGTATATACACTATACACCAATGTATATGCCTTTTAGAGAATATACATGTCTATACACAATATAATTAATATAAACACCAGTGTATGCACATGTGTATATACCGTAATGTATACACCTATACACTAGGTATATACACTAGTATATATTAGGTATATAAATTGGTGTATATTGTGGTGTATATATAGTATATGCACTATTGTAACTAGTATACACATCAATTCCTACAACAAATTTCTCCTATGAATAAAATAAAGTACATCCTCATGATGTTCCATTATCTTCATTTTATTAAGGTTTTGGTTTTGAGGAACTATCTTTGACTCTCAACTTTTCCTAGTTTTCAACTTTGTAACCTTTTTCTCAACTCCTACAATTTTCTACTCACAACCATTATTCCTCATATGCTTACAATTTCCAAATTGTGAGTCACATCAATCATGACACGCCTCTCAATACCTTCACTTGCTCATTTCCAACTAATGCAACCATCATGAGAATCAACAAACCTCTAATCCTTTCCACTTGATCGAGTCCAAATGATGTAGTTATCATTTCAAGATATTTCAAGATGTAGTGACAAGTTATTTTGTGTAGATACTCAAAATATTTGGTACACTATATACTAGTGTTGGAATGCATGTAATAAATATGTGAATTTTGAGTTTCTAACTAAATTAGGAGATGCAATGTGGTGCTTTCATGACTGTGACATTGCTTTCATGACTGTGACTAGCGTGTATATCGATATATATACTAGTGTGCATATATTGAAGGTGCTTCCGTATATGTGCATGCATATACGAAAGCATTTCCATATATGCATGTGCATATACGGAAGCATTTTTGTATATGTGCATGCATATATGAAAGAGTGTTTCCATATGTATGGAAGGAACTTTCATTTATGCACGTGCATATACAAAAGCACTCTTCTGTATATGCATGTGCATATACAAAAGCACTTTCATATATACACGTGCATATATGAAAGCACTCTTCTACATATGCATGTGGATATATGAAAGCGCTTCTGTATATGCATGTACATATATGGAAGGCACTTCCATATATGCATGCACATATATGGAACACACTTCTGTATATGTGTGCTCATATATGGAAGACACTTTTGTATATGTGTGATCATATATGGAAGTGCATACATCCAAGCGCCTTTGTATATATGCATTTTTTCTTCTGTATATGCACATTTATAGAAGGCAAAAATGTGCATATATGGAAGCAACCTTCCTTATATGCACATTTTTCCATCTGTATATGCGGATTTATAGAAATAAGAAATGTGCATATACAGAAGCTATCTTTCATATATGCACATTTTTCCTTTTGTAAATGCGCATTTTGTCTTATGTATATGTGCATTTATGGAAGGCATAAATTATATGCTAATTTTTCTTTCCGTAAATGCGCATATACAGAAGGCAAAAATGAGCATATATGGAAGTAGGCTTCCGTAAATGCGAATTTTGCCTTTTGTATATGCACATTTACAGAAGGCAGAAATTATATGTGCATTCTTCTTCTGTACATGCACATTTATCGAAGGTAAAATGCGTATATACAGAAGAGAACTTCCATAAATGTGCATTTCTTCCTTCTGTAAATGCGCATATATAGAAGACAAAATGTGCATTTACGGAAGCAAGTCGTAAATGCAGATTTTTCCTTTTGTATATGCACATTTACGGAAGGCAGAAATTATATGTGCATTTTCCCTTCCGTATATGTGCATTTACCAAAGGAAAAATACGCATATACAGAAGAGAGCTTCAATAAATGCACATTTCTGCCTTCTGTAAATGCGCATATACAGAAGAAAAAATGTGCATTTACGGAACCTCGCTTCTGTATATGCGCATTTTGGATTCCGTAAATGCACATATATGGAAGGAAAAATGCGTATATACAGAAGCTCACTTCCGTAAATGCGTCTCTTTCCTTTTGTATATGCGCATTTATGGAAGAGAGCTTCCATAAATGTACATTTTCGCTTTCTGTAAATGCGCATATACAAAAGGAGAGATGCACATTTACGAAAGCGAGGTTCCGTATATGCACATTTTTCCTTTCATAAATGCGCTTATACATAAGGCACGATGCGCATATACGAAAGTGAGCTTTTGTATATGTGTTTTTTTCCTTCCATAAATACGCATATACGAAAGGTAGAAATGCTCATATATGAAAGAGAACTTCTGTAAATGCGTATATACAAAAGAAAAATTGCACATATATGAAAGCTCTCTTTTGTATATGTGCATTTACGGAAGGAAAAAATAATATGCTCATTTTGCCTTCCATATATGCACATTTAATGAAGGAAAAATACGCATATACAGAAGAGAGCTTCCGTAAATGTGCATTTCTTCCTTCTGTAAATGTGCATATACAGAAAGCAAAATGCGAGCTTCCGTATATGCAAATTTTGGCTTCTATAATTGTGCATTTTTGTCTTTCGTAAAAGATGCACATTTACAGAAATATATTGGTATATACTAATGTATATGCCTAGTGTATACATTGGTTTATATACTATATACACCAGTGTATGTACATTAGTACAAATTACACTAGTGCATATAACTAGTATATACACTAGTGTATATACCAGTGTATATACATAGTGTGCATACCTAGAATATACAATAATATATATACTAGTTACAGTATAGTGTATATACCTAGTTATAGTATAATGCACTGTACTGTAACCAAGTATATGTACTATTGTTTATACCATTATATATACATGTGTATATACCAACATATACACCAGTGCATATACCAATATATACACTAATGTATATATCAATGTATACACCAATATATTCCTCAAGAACAATAAGAATTGAATTGAATTTAAGGGCTCAACATGTCACTTACAAGGAATTGAATTAGGGTGGACAAAAACATTAACTAGGCTTGGTATATATATAAACTATGAATGGCATGTATATGCACTAATATTGGCATGTATATACACTAGAATTCACACTCTTTCATGTCTACTACTCTCTCTCTCTCTCTCTCTCTCTCTCTCTCACACACACACACACACACACACACATTGTCTGTCTCTCTCCTCTTCCACTAACCACCTCTCTCTCTCTCTCAAAATGCACATTCCTGCCTTCTTTAAATGCACATATAGATAAGGAAAAATTCACATTTATGGAAGCTCGCTTCCGTATATGTGCATATACAAAAAGAAAAATGTGCATATATGGAAGCTCAGTTTCATAAATGTGCATCTTTCCTTCTTTATATGTGCATTTACGGAATAGAAACCAATAGATTTAAAAACTATAGAAATTAAAAACAAAAATTAATATCTAATTCATGTTTATGTAAGTTATCCATCTATGCTACTCTATATACCTAGTATATACACTAGTGTATATACTAATATATAATACACTAGTGTATAAAAGGTATATATACTGATATTTATACTAGTTATATTGTGTATATCTCATATGTATATTATCTAACAAGAATATACACTAGCTTATATACCTAGTCACAATATGGTGTATACATTAGTATATACACTAGTGTATATACTAGAATATACACTAGCTTATGTACTAGATATACCATATAGTGTAATATCACATTATGGTTTTCCTCCCCCAACTAGTGTCAATGTCCTTATTTGTCATTTCCCTACCATGAATATGATTTTGGCATTAAGAGACATCCACTATGCATGAAACATTTTAATGGAACCCATATCTAGTTCATAGGGTAAAGACCTCTTTATCAACAGCTCATGTTGCTATGTCTAAAGTTTGTTCATTGAACTTGAGCTCAAGAAGGTTTGATTAGGGATTAAATCCCTTAGTTTCCCATTGACCATGTGGCATATATACATTGGTGTATATATAACTAGTGTATATACTAGTTATATATACACTAGTATATATACCTAGTATATACACCAGTGTATATACATAGTATACACTAGTGTATATGCAAGGTACATAGTATATATACACCAATATTAGTATATATATAGTATATATGCTACTCTATATACCTAGTATATACACAAGTGTATATACTAATATATAATACACTAGTGTATAAAAGGAATATACACTAGTATATATACCTAGTCATAGTACGATGTATACATTAGTATATACACTAGTGTATATACTAGAATATACACTAGCTTAAGTACTAGATATACCATACAGTGTAATGTCACATTATGGTTTCCCTCCCCCAACCAATGCCAAGGTCCTTAGGATGTTGTTTCCCTACCATGACTATGATTGTGGCCTTAAGACCCATCCACTATGCATGAAACATTTTAATGGAAACCATATCTAGTTCGTAGGGTAAAGACCCCTTTTATCAAGGGCTCATGTTGTTGTGTCTAAATTTTGTTCGTGGAACTTGAGCTCAAGAAGGTTTAATTAAGGATTAAAGCCCTTAGTTTCCCATTGACCATGTGGCATGGTCAAACTTATTTCTAATCAATAAAACCTACCCATAACACTTGTATCCCACTCAAAGTCCTATGTAGAAACCCTTCAAAGGACTAATGTGTTGGTACAATAGATAATGAAGGATCTTGAGTCCAAAAAGATTCAACAATATACTTTATGCACTCATTTTCCTTCCTCATCTATGTTTAATGCCTTGCAACCCATCCTTGATATGAAAAATCTCTTTTTTCTAAAATTTAACTGAAATGAACAATATTACATAGTCACTCATACATTGCACACTATACTAAGGAAATGTCTCACAAATACTTATAGATGAAAAAATGGAACGATTTTAAATAACTTAGTGAAAATTGATCAAATAAAATTTGGAGGTTTACTCAATGAACCTATGATATAGGAATCATGTTCGTAGGATATTAAAGAATATCATAATTTCATTAGAAGTTAAAGAATTCCTCCAAAATATATTTTGTTGAATCCTATTCCTGGTGTATATATGTAGTATATACACCAATGTATATTGGATATATACACTATATATATATCTAGTATACACACTAGTGTATATACCTAGTACAATGTATTTTACCTATGTACACTATATTAGGTGTATACAATACTAGTGTATACTAGGTATATACAGTCATGTATATACTAGGTATATATGCTCGTGTATATACTAAATATATACTAGTATATTGAGTAGGTTTTGTCCAATGTAAATAGGTCTCGAGGTCTAAACATGGGTTAAGAGGGGGAATTGGTGTATATACTAGTTATATACACTGGTGTAGATTCTTCCATCTTTCATGGAAAATAAGTCATAATAGAAATTGGTTCGAATTCTTGCATATTGTCTATGTGCATTCTTTTTGTCGACCTAGTGTATTACCTGCTTTTATTGTTTATTTTTTATGCTTCTGCCATAACAAAGCTTGACACATTCAGTCGATTATTATCCCTAGCATGCTAGATCATTGGTATCATATCTTGATCAAAGCTTAAGTTACATAAGCACTTCCATCGAAGTTATTTAACCTATGCCTATTCAAACACATTCAAAAAATCAACAACACAAGAAGACACTACCTTCGACTTCATAGAAGATGGTTGAAGAAGTAGACAATAGGCATGCAACTGATGAGACAGAGCAACTCATAGAAAAAGCACTAGCTCTCCAGCGAACCGAAATGTTTGCCCAGTTCATCGAGATTCTCATGTGATTCGCTTCGAACTACAGGGAATAATCGACGCGACCTCACTTCGATAAAATCAGTCCCTTCAAAGTACAAATGAATCTGGACATACCTAATCTTGAAGGCAATATTGACGTGAAATGTGTTGATAATTTGGTATAACAATTGGAATATTACTACTCTATGAATCAACTCTCCAAAGTGGAAAATATCACCATTGCATCCTTAAAGATGTCAACCTCCATACATTGTTGGTGGGAGAATTTATCGACAAAGATGGAAAAAGAAGGCAGCCCCATAGACACATGGGTAAAATTTGTTGAATACATCTGAAAGGAGTTCTACCCAACCAAGTATCTTGAACAACAATACAATAAGTGGTATAAACTAAGGCAATAGAAAGACTAGTTCGTACAGAGTTACACCCACGAGTTCTATCGACTCATGGATATACTTGACGTCCAAGAAGAAGAGAAATTTCTTGTCCTGAAGTACATTAGTGGATTATCTCCATACATTCAGCAAGAGATGGGGTTTCTGATTGTCAGTACGCTTGTAGATGCATTTCATTATGCCAACAAGATTGAAGCTAAACAAAAAGGAACCTCTCCTTTGTGACACCATTATGGGACCATGCATATGCCATACAATGATGAAATACATTCCCTTGTTTCAAGTGGCTAAAGATGGACAACTCCCCATGCAAGGAAAATGGTACTCTACTACTGAAATAGCCAACAAGTTTCCTCACCTGAACAAATACACAATGGAGATCATTGTTTCTTAAGGAAGGATGAATGATCCAACCAGCAGCTGGCATGTTGTCGAACTTCAAAAAAATGTAGCACTTCGACTACTTTGATTGCTTATATAGGTTCAGTATCAGCTTTGACAAGTTTGAACCTCGACACAATCGACTTCGACAACCTCGACAGGTTTTGCATTCGGCATACACCATCCCAACAAGAATTGTTGATACCGATGACTGACATCAATAGATGGTCTCTCTACCTTCCAGCCATCTATGATGGTTGAACTTCCAAACCGTTATAACTTATTTGTAACTGAACGTAATGGGTAGTCACCCAAGTGTCTTAGAATTCTATATAAACATGTATACTATTGTAATATAGAGGATTTTTGGATTCTTCCATCTTTCATGGAAAAGAATTCATAATAGAAATTGGTTTGAATTCTTTCATATTTTATGTGTGCATACTTTCTGTTGATCGAGTGTATTACATGCTTTACTTGTTTCTCTTTTTATGCTTCAGCCATAATAGAGCTCGACTCATTCAGTCAGCTGTTGTCCCTAGCATGCACCTGGGCACAACCTTGGTCAACTAGTATATGCACTAATGTATATACCGGTATGTGCAATAGTAATATACACTAGTGCATATATCAGTATATATACTAGTTTATATATCAATATAATGTATATAATGTATATACTAGTATATGCACTAGTGTATATACTAGTATATGCACTAGTGTACATACTAGCCTATACAATGGTAATATTAATTAGTGTTACAAGTATAATATACACTAGCGTATATATCGATATATATTGTATATTCCATATATGCATTCCCATATGAAAGAAATTTTGTATATGAGCATGTATATATGAAAGGTGCTTCCATATATGCACACGCATATACAGAAGTGCTTTTGTATATGCACGTGCATATATGGAAGCGCCTTTCGTATATGCATGCTTCTGTATATGTGCGCACATATACAAAAGAGTGCTTCCGTATGTATGGAATATGCTTCGGTATATGCGCACATATATACAACACTCTTCGATATATGCACATTAATATAATAAGTGTTTTCGTATATGCATGTGCATATACAAAAGCATTTTCATATTTGTGTGCACATATATGGAAACACCTTCTGTATATGTGTGTGCATATACACAAGTGCCTTTCATATATGTGTATACATATATGGAAGCTCCTTCCATACATACAGAAGCACTCTTTTGTATGTACACATGGATATACAGAAGCGCCTTCTCTATAGGCATGTGCATATATGAAAGCACCTTCCGTATATGCATGCACGTATATGAAATATCCTTTCCTATATTCACACACATATACGGAATTTTATACCGTATATGTGTGCATGTATACACAAATGCCTTTTGTATATGTATGCATATATGGGCATATATATACAAAAGCACGCATATATGGAAGTTCTTTCATATATGTACGCACATATACAGAAGCAATCTTCCATTATGAGTGCGCATATACAAAAGCACCTTCCATATATGAAATAACTCTTCTGTATATGGATGCACATATAAGGAAGAGTGCTTAGGTATATGCATGTGCATATACGAAAGCACTTATGTATATGCGTGCACATATACAGAAGAGTGTTCTTCTGTATATGGTTGGCGCTTCCTTATATGCTCTCACTATCGCTTTTGCAATGCCTTAACTTAAGTCACCTGCTCGCATAAATGACACGTTAAGGTACACATACATTTGATCTCAATTCCTCAATTTAGCGAAAAAAAAAGAATAAAATAAAAAATCTCTTCTTCCTATCGTTTTTTTTTTCCTTTGTATGTTTCTCTTGATTTCCTTATTTGTGTTTTCCATAGGAAAAGGAATTGACAACAAATGCTTTGTCTCCAATGATACAAGTTAATTGTCCCTTTCCAACTACATAATAGACTCAAGTCACATGAATAATAACAGATAACAATCAGAGAAATGCATTGGTTCTAGATTTTGTTACAAGGTTGCAAAATTGCAACAACAATATGTTATTGTCTGCTAGCATTTGAATATCAAACCTAGTCTTGTAAATTGACTTGATCATGGTAGGTGAAACTTGCCTTCTAGTGCTTTTAATATAAAAAATATGAAAATACATTTCAATATGTAAAAATAAACAGTTTTATTTTTCCAAAATTGATTGTGCTTAGACAATCCACTCCATGGACAATATTTGATAGTGTAATGCAAGTGTTTTTCTATTCAATAATTTGAATTGTCAATGGTGTTTTGTAGTAAAAGCTCAAAAACAATATTCTATCTTTTTTTAATTTTAAATTATTTTCCATTCAATGTCTTACTTTATCAATGATGCCAACTTCTATGTTTATTGAACACAATAACAAACAATTTTCCTTTTCCTTTATTTTTCCCCTTTCTCTTGTTGAATACAAAATATATACAAGTTTGATTTGCTTTGCTAGTTAATAGGATTTTTTTCCAGCAACAACTACACTAAAAATATGAAAAACCAATCTTGCATATTCTTCATCATAATTCTTGACATATACAATTTAATTTATCTTTTCTATGTGTCTTTTTCATAATTAAACATACTCTTGCAACGACATTACCACCATGGTGCTCTTGTTATATAATATTCTTGTTTCAAACAATTACATTATTTATATATGATAGTTATATTGAAAGAAAGAAAAATGTTAAAAAAAATATTATAGAATTAAAATATTGATTTCCAAATCAAAATAAAAATATTAAAAAAAATTATATAAAAATAATAATAAAATTAAAACATAAATATAAACATCTTAACAATAAATTAAAATAACATTTTTTTTATTTAAAAAAATCTTGCTACTAATAAGATACAACATAGCTTTGATTATGTTTACACTTCATATAAATATACTCACAAACCAAAAAATAATACTAATAAACTATAATGTTTACACTATATAAATATATCCATAAAGCAAAAAATAATGATAAAAAACTTTTAAAATATTAAAAATTTATAAAATCTACTATACATTGAACATGTAACTTCTATAAGTTATATCCACCTTAAAAAACAATGTTAAATAACACTTGAAAGTTATGTTTACAATTTATATAAGTATACCCATAAACCCAAAAAAATGATTAAAAACTTTTAAAATATTAAAAATTTCTAAAATCTACACTACAATGCATTGAACATATTACTTCTATAAATTTTATATCCAAGTTAAGAAGACAGAATGTTAAATAACACTTCGAAAAAAAAAATTTAAAATATTAAAAATTTCTGAAATCTACAATACAATGCATTGAACATATCACTTCTGTAAATTTTATATCCAAGTTAAAAAGACAGAACGTTAAATGACACTTTTAAAAAACCAAATTATAGTTGATAAAATCCTCACGCCCTTGTGATAAAATCAATAGGCATTTGCATTGTATATCCACATAGTGCATCTTTGCAACGTAATATACAATATCAACGTCACACCATTAAATCTCATTTGCACCTAAAATCCAACCTTCTTTAAACAAAATCACCTGGCCAACTTATTTGCCATTGTAAATTAATGCATTTGTGTAAGCTCATGTAAGACTACCAAACTCTCTAGTTATATCTTTTAACTTTATCGTCTAGTAGGATACCGTGAAACTCTCCATGTGCAGTTCTCTTCTGCGTGTCTTTTCTCCTTTGGTGGATTTAGCTTGCAATGTGAAGCTCTCTTCTTTGTGTCTTTCCTCCAGTGGTGGATTTAAGGGTCCCAAAAAAAATAGCAAGTCCAAGAGTTGAATATCTGAAACAGATACCCTATCTCTTTCATTTTGGGACTCCTTGCAATCAATGCCCAATCAGTCGAAGGACATCATAATAATCTATCCTATAACAAATGCATAGTCAGGCCGCACAATCAGATTGAATATTTTTCCTCTAGGCGTCCCTTTTGATCTCACCTGCTTTGGCTTGACCTGAAAAATAAAAATACTTTCACAACATTGTACTACCAAACTAAAATATAGTCAAAATATACAAGAAATTCAAGTCACAAGGAAATGATTAACCTGAAACAGACCTCTGTGATGACATCTCCAATATGCATGTAATCACAATGCAACTTTGACTTGCTTTATTTATCTAAAAATCTCAGGTAAACCTATGCTAAATTCTTGGTGGGAAGTAGAGAAGCCATCTTTATCATCATAAACAATGGTTTCTGTGAGTTTAGGAATTCTCCCAAGTATCATTTCCATCCATTGTGCAAACCCGATCTCTGTAAATTAACAGACAATAAATTTTGTTAATGCTCTTTATTCAGTTGCAAAGATATTACTGTTCATTACAGAAAGGGCAAGCGAAATGTTGAAAAAACAGGGACAAATGTTATTATATGTATTTGTATACCTTTCCTCTCTGCAATGTGAGAAGAGCCAATCATGCAGCATCTAGGAAACCATTGCAGTTGAACATCAAATATTTCTTCCACACTGTGAGCGCTGCGGTGGAGAACATGAAGAGCTTATCCTCTGCAATAGGTTCAAACACTAGATAAGAAATTGGGTTACCCAACGCCATTGGCCTTCTCCAGCTTTTGTTGCTCCTTAGCAAGGGTTCCCTGCATCTTTACAAGTCCAACATCTCCATATCCAACAGCTTCAGGATTACTCTGCATCTTCCCATCGACTAATGACATCGATTGAAAGGTGGGCATTTCCAAATTCGAAATTCAAAATTGCCTATGAAAATAGTGGTAGGCATAGAAATTCAAAATTCAAAATTGGTTCCATGGAATCGTGGTAGGGAACAATGAATATCATGTACATGCATGGCATAAGGATTTCCCATAATGTATTCCCAGAAAAATATGCCCCGAGATGCACGGAGGGTTAGGTGTGTGCTTAGTAACGTAGTAGCAAGCTCTTCATAAACATTAACAGTCAGTCCACAATCAATACTGACATGCTCTCAGCCTTGAAAATTTCTAACAGAATACCGAGTTACGGAACATCTACATGCATAACATGTGCATGCGAGGTCCGTCTCATTCAGTTTAAAATTTGAATTTTGGATTGGTGAGTAGTTTCCTCCCTGTTCATTTCAAATTTTTTTAGCTCCCACAACTAGCATTCATATTCATGTTCTCTTATTGAACCGCATCTGCAACTCGAGCTTCAACAACAATTGAAGCAACCCAATTCAAGATTGCAATTTACAGGTTATGGTTTAATTTTACAGGTTATTTGAGGCCAACCAGAAGAATTTGAAACTCATGCGATGCCTTTCTCCATCAAGTGCTAGCGATCCACAAAAACCAGACTTATTTCGTCGCCAATTCAGTTGCCCGAGCAGATGATCCAGTGCCATTACCTTGCTCAGATGCACTTCCACGGTAAAGAAAAAATTTATTTTTACCACCTTGCTAGCTATTATGTACAACAATCTTGGATTGGGTTGCTTTAACTATTTACATTTAGCATAAGTATTAGAAAGTATCACATTACAATTTTTTTAAGTGTTTATTTAACCATTACATTGCATAAGGTATTGTTTGTATGCATTATGTTATCCATTTACATTTTGGGCTTATATTGGTTACATTTTGCGCTTCTTCTTTATGTTATTCGAAGTTCAGGTAGCTAGTATAGCAGGTTAAAGCTAGTCTTTTCATGTTAAACAATTAGATGTGGCAATATTATATGTGAAAATGTGTCTGTTTGCAATAGGTAGTGAGAGCAGCAAGTGGAAAAGTATCACGTAGAGATACAATCTTTGGGAATTCTAGAGTTTATCTGATTGATTCCCTGGGTAAATTTGCATCCATGAAATTTGAGTATATGAATATGCGAGTATAGTACTAGTTATGTAATTTTATTCTAACATGTTTCTCTTAGCAAAGTAAAATAGAGATGAAGCTCTAAATCTTGCTTTCTTATTAAACAAGGAGGGAAAATATTACATTTATAGCTTGTCATTCAAGCAACAGATTCCTACAAAAATGGATCTGATAACAATAAATAAGGAAAGCGTAGATTCACTTGTAGCTGTCTCTATTTTATTCTGGAATTTGTTTCTATTTTATTATGTTTCTATTTTATTCATTTCTACATTAATATCTAACACTTCCCCTTAATAGAGAAATGGATTTTTTACTACACCTAAGTGTTTCCTCCATTCTTCAAAGTTCTTCTTTCCAAGAGGCTTGGTAAAGATGTCAGCCACATTATTAGTGGTATTACAATAGATCAAGTCAATTTCATTTGATTGTATCTTTTCTCTTACAAAATGATGCTGAATTTCAATATGCTTGGTTCTGGCATGATAAATTGGGTTGTGTGCTAATTTAATACAGCTCTGATTGTCACATTTGAGAACAATTGGCTTCATTTGCTTGTGGCCAATATCTTCAAGAATTCTCCTTAACCAAATAGCTTCACAAGTAGCATTGCATAGAGCTTTGTATTCAACTTCTGTTGATGGTAAAGAAATTGTTGGTTGTTTCTTACTACTCCAGGACACAACCCTGTACCTATTTTGAATGCATATCCTGAGTTTGATTTCCTGTCATTAGGATTTCCAGCCCAATCGAAATCAGAGTAACCTATCAACTCAACATCACAATAATCAGTATACATAATACCAAAATTAATAGTTCCTTTCAGATATTGAAGGACTTTCTTTGCAGCCATCCAGTGGCTTTCAAGCGGTTTAGCCATGGATCGACTAAGGATGCTGACAGAATATGCTATGTCTGGTCTGGTAGTGGTAAGATAGTTTAAACTTCCCACCAACTCGCGTTACAGAATACCATTTTCCTCCTTAGTTTCATCAACACTAGATAACTTAACATTCTGTTCTAAAGGTGTTGACACTGACTTGCTTTCACTCATATTGAATCTTTCCATAATATCCCTTGTGTATTTACTTTGAGTGATCATTGTTTTACTACCTTCTCTCCATATTTCCAGACCTAACCAATAATGTATTTCACCAAGATCCTTGATTTCAAATTTCTGTGCTAACTGAATTTTAATATCTTCAATCAAGTGAGAAGCATTGCCTGTTATAATCAAATCATCAACATATAAGGGTACCATAGCAACAATCCCATTTTCATCCTTTTTGACATACAGATTAGGATCATTTTTTCTTTTCACAAAACCTTTCTGAGCAAAGAATGAATCAATTTTAATATACCAAGATCTAGTTGCTTGTTTCAAACCATATAAAGCTTTCTTAAGCTTACAGACAAGATCCTCTTGTCCTTTATTTATAAATCCTTCGGGCTGAACCAAATAAACTTCTTCTTTTAAATCACCATTTAGAAATGCATATATTTAACATCTAACTGATGTACTTTCCAATTGTATTTTGTAGCTAATGCAATCATGATTAAAATTGTATTTAACTTAACTACAGGTGCAAAAGTGTCTTCATAATCAATTCCTTCCTTTTGTGAATACCGTTTTGCAACTAATCTAGCCTTATATTTTTCAACACTTCCATCTGCATTAAATTTGGTTTTATACAGCCATTTACATCCTATTGGAAGTTTGTTTCAAGTAATTTTGTTAATTCCCAAGTCTCATTCTTCATTATTGATTCATATTCTTCATTCATTGCAGTATTCCATTCCTTATGATTTTTGTCTTATTCATAAGAAATAGGTTCTATAACATTCATTACTTGTGTCATCAATGCATAATCTTTATACCTGCAGGGTACCTGAATTGTTCATGATGACTTCCTCTGCGATCCGCCACTATGTTCACTTTCACTTCTTATTTTCTGAGGTGTAGGATCCCCTCTAAGAGGAGTGTTTGTATTATCCACGCTGCTTTCACTTTGTTCTTATACCTATTCCTGTTCACCATTGTTAGAATATAATCCGTAGGGATTATATATTTTGTAAGTACATAAATAAAACTGATGTAGGAAGCCGAAAAGGCTGGGCGGAAGGTGAAACACAACCGTCACATGTAATATATAAATGTATGCATTAGCCATGAATAATATTGAATCGGGAGTTATACCTAACAAGTGGTATCAGAGCGCTGCCATAACTCCTGCCTGTTGCTAGTCTACTCATTCATCTGCCCTTTCCTCAGTTTGCAGATTGCATGCATTGGTGCATGCGTTGGATGCTCTAACGCTCCGCTCAGTCCCATCCATCCTCTGCATCATGTGATAATCCCTGTGATAGTCCCAACCATAACTCTTGAATGCTCAGCCATGGAATTTTTCCATCTTGTTCGCCATCTTGTTGAGTTTTGTTTGTGAAGGAATACAGAAACCCTAAGAGACGTGACCTTTTGTTGAGTTTTTTGTGAAGGAATAAATACCTAGCCCTAAGCCTGAATCTTTGTATTAGAGCTGCATATTAGAACTGTATATATGCTGCGTATGAGCCTGAATCTAGTGAGCGTGTTGTATGAATATTTTTCTGCGTGAGTTTTGGAGCTCAGTATATATTATGTTGTGTGAGTTTTGGATTTATATTGGAGTTGATATCGTTTTAGAATTGTCACGATTTGAACCACTGCGAGTTGACAGTTATAGCCCCTATAGAACGTAGCCAAGACAACTACGTTGCACCAGCAGATGAGATAGAAACTCTTTCATAAGTGCTACGACCTATGATTGCAGTGAGATTGCATTGATATAGATGTGCACCATCACCATCACCGTGGAGAGCCTGCGTGAAGAGTCTGCGATTTCTGGCTGAGGCTGCGATTTCTGTAATAGCGTGGAGGTAAACCGTTTTTTGAAATGGACCATGATATTGAATGATATATATTGAATATGGCGCCGTCTGTGGGAATCCTAATTTTCTGAGTGAACCCTAATTTTCTTATTGAAGACTGGTGTGTTTGACATTGTATGTGCTGCGTGAGTCTGAATGTTTTTGAGACTGCAAGTATTGCTGTCAGTGAAGATTGATCATATATATACTGTGTTGGAGAATAATCGTGTATACATGCTGGTGTATACATGCTGCTATCAGTGAAGACTGATCATATATATACTGCGTTGGAGAAGAATGGTGTATACATGCTGCTGTCAGTGAAGACTGATCATATATATATTGCATTGAAGAATAATGGTGTATACATGCTGAGATCTCCGTTGAGATTGTTTGAAGATTGAAGATTGAGTGAAGACTACGTGGAGGTAAATGCATAAACCCTAATTTTTTTGACCTAATTCTTGTAGAGTGACTGCGATCTCCCACATATAGGTTTCTATCAGTGGGACTAGGGGGCTGATAAATAATACGAATCGATTCCATCCATTCTAGCTAGCACTTGGCTGCCCTCATCTCGCCTAGATTCCCCATTTTCCTTTTTGGCATAGAAAACACTAACACCCAGTTCCATATTTGATTCCGTTGTAACGAGTTTCCATTTTGTCTCAAGATCGTTGGAGCTCTGGGTTTGTGCTTGCCTGGTTACTGACAGGTAGATTAGAGATTTTAAGTAGATATTTGTAGTGGGTTATTTGAAGGCTTGTGGTGTGCAATTTATTTTGATTGATCGGGTTCTACAAGTTTGGTGGTTCTGTTGAAATTGGCTTGGCCTGTAAGTAGCAAGAGTTTCCAGGATAGACTGAAGGATTTCTACTCTCAATGGTCAAGGGTTCGTGGGTTATGGACAATTTAGTTTTGTTATGAAGAAATTGTCCACAAATTGGTATATATAAAAGAGGCTTCAGAATAGTTGTGAACTACTAAAAGTGCAGCGAACTCAATTGTTTGAGTATTATACAAGTCTGATGCAATATTTTGTATAAATGTATTATTGTAATTTTTCATAAAAGAATTTGTATTTTACTTGTAAACAACACTCTAGAATTATTACAACAGGGCTGCAGAATTATTTTTGTTGTAAAGCTTGAGGAAGGTGGCAGAGACTTAGACCTGCACCTTTACTCTTTCTTCTTGTTCTCTTATTGTTTCAGTTGCAAAATTCAATCATAGAATATGCAATCTTTGGCATCAATAGTTGGTGCCACTCTCTCTGGAAAAATCCCAAAGGAGAAAGTAGCAAGAGAGGCAGAGGAAGAAGAAACTTCAGCAGCAGAGGGGGCAGAAACAAAAGATCAGATTTGCAGTGCAAGCGTTGTGGAAAGACTGGGCACACACCAGATCAGTGTTGGGCTTCATTGGACTCCATCAAAGACAAGCATAACCAGAAGAAATATGACAATAAAAATCAAGATGCTAGTAAATCTTCTGATTCTTGTATTGTTGCACATTGTAATCTTGGAATTAATGAAATGACTTCACTTTCATCTTACAAAGATTGTTGGCTGCTTGATACTGGTGCAAAATCACACATGACATTTAGAAAAGACTATTTTGAAGAACTTAATGAAACAATAGATGGCATAGTTTACTTTGCAGATAAGCCAAGTCTTAAACCAAAGGGAATGGGCACAATTCGACTGAAGATGCCTGGATTCCCTGATTTCTTGTTGAAGAATTTTATTTATCTTCTAGAGTTATAGAGAAGCCTGCTGTCCTTGGTGGAGATTCGACAGCGAGGCCATTCCATCCACATGTTTGATGGAATCGTAGAAATAAGAAAGTCCTCTGACAACCAAATCATCATGACTGGATATGAAGATGGGAAGCTGCTGAAGCTAAAGGGTTCATCTGCAAGAGTTCAGAACTATGCCTACCTCTCTCAGCATGGAGAAGGTAATTTTTCATCTAGTTCATTGTGGCATGCAAGATTTGGTCATCTAAATTATAACAGTCTTCGTTTGTTGAGAAATAATGGTGTATTTGGTTTTCCCACCATTCCCAAAGAGAAGAACAAATGTGATGCATGTATATTAGGGAAACATAGTAAGCTGCCATTCCATGAATCTAATTTCAGAGCAAGTAGGAAATTAGAATTAGTACATTCTGATTTATGTGGCCCAATGCCAACTCCTTCAGCAAATGGGAATAAGTATTTTATGACATTTGTTGATGACAACTTAAGAATGTGCTGGATTTACTGTTTAAAGACAAAATTAGAAGCATTTCAAACATTCAAAGACTTTCATGCATTGATAGAAAAACAAGCACAATAAAAAATTGGTACACTTTGTACTGATAATGGGAAAGAATACACTTCAAATGCTTTTGAAAATTATCTTTGCCAACATGGAATTGCACATCAGACTGTCGTTCCCTACATCCTCAACAAAACGGTGTAGCAGAAAGAATGAATAGAACCATAATGAATATGGTTCGCTCAATGATGTTTTTCAAGAATGTAAAACTAATGTTTTGGGGTGATGCAGTAAAATGTGCAGCATATTTGAGAAATAGAAGTCCCTCAAATGCTCTTGATAACAAGACTCCACATGAAATGTGGTTTGGCCATCTCCCTTCATTCAGGCATCTCATATTTTTTGGTTCCACCTGTTATGCCTTGATTCCAAAGGAGCAAAGAAACAAGCTTGGTGCTCGAAGCAAAAAATGTATTCTCCTGGGGTACGAAGAATACTCCAAGGCATACCATCTGTATGATGAGGTAAACAAGAAATTTGTTATTTCCAGAGATGTCATTTTTCTTGAGACTAATAAAAATGATGAGTCCATTGAGAGACATCTTGATCATTTGGAAAGTTATCCTCATCCAAAGACATATTCTGAAAATGAATATGAAATTCCAAAACTTGAAGGGGGGATTCCTATTCTGGATCAACCTTTAGAATTTCCATATGAAGCACCAACTCCCCCGCATGAAGAAGTTCTTGCTAATTCACTTGAACAAGAGGTTCAACTGGATGATGTGATTGAGAGAATTGAAAGACTCTCAATCAATGATGAAGCACCACCAGCTGATCAACCAGGACCATCACGGAAGATTCCTAAATGGGCCACAAAGACACTTGAAAGTGTCCATCCAGATGAAGTTGGAAAGACGGGAACAAGAAGTTTGGAAAGACATGAAGATGGAGGAGGAGCAGATAATTCAGGTGATGACATGGATGTATCATTTGATTGTGAATTTAATTTATCTGCTAAATTTGAACCAACTTCCTTTGAAGAAGCTTCTACTCGAGTTGAGTGGAAAGAAGCTATGCAGAATGAGTATGATGCACTCATAAAGAATGGAACTTGGAAGCTGGTTGACCCTCCAGTTGGAACCAAACCAATTGGCTGCAAGTGGGTGTAAAAGAATAAATACAAATCAGATGGCTCACTTGACAAGCATAAAGCGAGGCTTGTAGCAAAAGGCTATGCACAGAAGGAAGGAATTGACTATGAAGAAACGTTCTCTCCTACAGCAAAATGGGCTACCATCCGTACCTTACTCTCTTTAGCTGCTCAGAAAGGGTGGAAAGTTCATCAAATGGATGTGAAGACTGCTTTCTTGAATGGAGACTTGAAAGAGAATGTCTTTATGTCTCAGCTAGAAGGATTTGTTGTGAAAGGAAAAGAACAAAAGGTATGCAAGCTTGTCAAATCCTTGTATGGCCTAAAACAAGCACCTCACGCATGGTATGAAAAGTTAACCGAGCATTTTTTGAAGTTAAATTTCAAACATTTTGATCTTGATGATGCAACATTGTTTATAAAGAAAGTGGGAAGAGCTATTGTGTATCTTGTGGTGTATGTAGATGATCTTTTAATGACAGGGAACAATGAGAGCTATATAGCATCCATAAAGAAAGATTTGAAAAATATCTTTGAAATGACAGATATGGGACATCTCCACTATTACTTAGGAATTGAAGTCACTCAGCATCCTAAGTACATTTTCCTATCTCACAAAAAATATCTTGGAGAACTACTAAACAAATTTTGCATCACAGAATGCAACCCTATATCTACTCCAATGGAACAGAAAATGAAGCTCACATCAAGCGAAGGAAAAGAATTTGAGGATGCGACCAAGTATAGACAACTTGTAGGGAGTCTTATCTACCTTACAACAACTAGACCAGATATTTCTTATGTTGTTGGCATACTTTCAAGGTTCATGCATAAACCTTGTGAAGGACACTGGTCAACTGCAAAGAGGGTTCTAAGATACTTGAAGGGGACTCAAGACGTTGGACTCAAGTACTCTAAAGTGGATGACTTCAAGCATATTGGGTACTCAGACTCAGATTTTGATGGTGATAAGGAGACAACCATATCAACTTCTGAATACACTATGAGTCTTGGATCAGCAGCTGTCTCATGGAGATCATGCAAACAGTCAGTTCTAGTAGATTCAACAACAGAAGTAGAATATGTGGCTGTAGCTGAAGCAACGAAAGAAATAGTATGGCTCATGAAGATACTTGAAGATTTGCAAGAAAAACAAGAGAACTCCACTCCATTATTGGTCGACAATACTTCTGCAATCAAGCTGGCTAAGAATCCTAGATTCCATGATCGAACCAAACACATCAACAGAAAGTATCATTTGATTCGACATCATGTAGAGGCCAAGACAGTCCATCTTCGACATTGTTCCACAAATGATCAAGTTGTAGACATCTTCACCAAAGCGCTTGGACGAGAAAAGTTTGAAAGATTCAGAAACATGCTCGGACTTATGAACACCCCTTCGGATTAAGAGGGGGATTGTTAGAATATAATCCGTAGGGATTATATATTTTGTAAATAATTAAATAAAACTGATGTATGAAGCCGAAAAGGCTGGGCGGAAGGTGAAACACAACCGTCACATGTAATATATAAATGTATGCATTAGCCATGAATAATATTGAATCGGGAGTTATACCTAACAACCATCTATATTAATTGTAACATGAACATCATTGTCATAAGGAGTATGCCAGACATCATATTTACTTATTTCATCATCTGTATTCTCATGAAAAATCACATCTCTGCTTGCTATGAGCTTGTGTACTAAGATCAAACAGTTTGTATTCCTTATGATCATCACAATAGCCAAGGAATGTACACTTAATAGATTTTGCATCAAGTTTTCTTTTCTCATCTTTCAAAATATGAGCAAATTCCTTGGAACCAAATACCCTTAAGTGACCAACTTCAGGTTTATAGCCATACAGGACTTCAAAAGGCGTTTTTAGATCTAGAATCTTAGTTGGAATTCAATTTTTCAAATACACAGTAGTTTTAATGGCTTCTCCCCAAAAACCATTAGAGATATTTTTACCTTTCAACATGCTACGAGCACATTCCACTAATGTCCTGTTCTTCCTTTCAACTACACTATTTTGCTGTGGTGTAGAAGACAATGTGAATTGTTGAACGATCCCATTGTTCTTGTAGTAGCTATCAAAAGCTTCTAAGGTATATTCCCCACCTTGATCAGATCTGAGTATCTTGATGGGTTTTCCTGTCTGCTTTTCCACCATGGTTTTAAATTCTTTTAAATATTCAAATACATCACTCTTTTTCCTTATAAAATAAACCCAAGTAAACATTGATTTTTCATCAACAAATATAAGATAATACTTTGTACCACCAAGTGCTATGGTTTGCATGGGTCCACAGACATCAGTATGTATTAATTCAATTATCTCTCTTTATTTGTTCTCTTTATGCACTGGAAATTGTTCCCTATGCTACTTACCTAGTGCGCAAGCTTCACATTCTATATGCTCATTTTTCAAAATAGGAAGACCTTCAAGCATCAATTTCTTCTGAAGTAGCACTAATTCATTTTGATTAATATGTCCATACCTGCGATGCCATAACTCTTAAGTTGTTATTGTTGTAGCTGCCAGTGCTTGATGATTGGACTTTGTTACATCAAGCTTATACAGTCCTCCAATTCTTGTCCCCATGGCTATGACATTATGATGATTCTAAATATCTTTCACAAGATAGTGACACTGCATAAATTCTACATTTAGATTTTGATCAGTTATTGTGGAAACATAAATCAGATTCTTTTTTATGCTTGGAACATACAACACATTATGAATATGTTTCTTTTGCCCATTAGGTAAATTGACACATATTACTCCATAACCATGAATCTTATGAGATCTATTATCTCCTAAATATATGTGTGTTGCATTTATGCTCTCATGATATTCATCAAACCTCTCTTTGACACAAGGCATATGAGATGAGGCACCTGAATCTATGAACCATGCATTTTCATCTTCAGTTTCTACAGACAATGCAGCTTCAGAAATAAACAACTTCATATTCTTAAAACCATCATTGATAGAGGTGTCAGTTTTCACATAATTTCCATTATGTTTTATGAAATTCTATTTGGATTCATTAGCTTTCCTTTTATAACAATCTTTAGCATAATGACTAGGTTTCTCACGGTAAAAACAACCATCAATTTTCTTATCATGTGTATCAAATTTTGATTGAGTCATACCTTTGTTCCTTGTCTGAAACTTGCCTGCTCTGCTTCTGTCCCATGGCTTTCCCTTGTAAGGTTGTCTTCCTTTGGCTACTAATGTTAATTCTGAAGTATGAGAGTCCATCTCAAACACCTTCATTCTTTCTTCTTCTTGTAGAAGAATCCCTGTTAGCTCATTAAATGTAGGTGGCTTTGCTCTACCTCCTAGACTTGAAATAAAGACATGATAATTTCTGATTAAACCTTTTAATGCAATAGTTACCATGTCAGAATTTGAAACCTTATCACTAATTGCACTTAACTGATCACATAAATATTTAATTCTTGAAACATAGGTGGTGATATTCTCATGAGCTTCAATTTTCAGGGACAATAATTTAGTCTTCAGAAACATAATTCTATTTGAGTTTGTAGTTTCATACAAACCTTTCAAAATATCCCATGTCTCCTTTGAAGTTTTACAATTTCTGCTATGCGGAATTATGTTGTCCTTGACAGACATCCGCAACAACACTTTTGCCTTTGTTTCACATTTCTCCCAGTCTGCACTAGCAGCAACTGTGGGTTTGGTTTCATCTCCATTTACAATAGTCCAAACACTCCATGCTTCAAAAATAGTCAGTATCTTGAATTTCTAGTCAATGTAATTATCTCCATCAAGCTTGGATGCTTCGTTTAGATAATTATCTGCAAATGTATTTGACATCTCTGCATAATAAAATTAAACAACTTAGAAAATACACCTCAGAAAGCACCTTCTCCTGCTAGTGATGGCGGATCAAATACCCAACTGCATACAATAGCAGGCTTATTAATTTCCTTGCCATGATTTCCAGCAAACTAGCACTGGTTCCACAAACTGCACTCTACACTGCAACAAAACATGCTCAGCAAAGATGACCTCCACGCACACTTACTGCTCTCACTCAAGGATTCTTAGAGCATACTTCACTACTCCCACTCGGCCACGAATGGATTTCACTCAGCCTCCCAGCTCTGATACCATAGCAGAGTAAAACAGAGATGAAGCTCTCAGGCTTGTTTTCTTATTAAACAAGGAGGAAAAGCATTACATTTATAGCTTGTCATACAAGCAACAGATTCCTACAAAAATGGATCTGATAACAATAAATAAGGAAAGCGTAGATTCAGTTGCAGCTGTTTCTATTTTATTCTGGCAGTTGTTTCTATTTTATTCATTTCTACATTAATATCTAACATCTCTAGCATGGAAATATGCAAGCTCATCTAGTAAGAGGAGTAGAGATCCAAGTATCTTGGTTCATCGCAATTATATATTGTAACATCATATATAAACATGTATATAGTACATATATATGCTTTACCACAAGTATATATTGTAACATCATTTATAAACAAATATATAGTACACATATATATGCTTTAACCAGGTAGATATGCCAATATGGTGAAAATTGGTATAAATACGATATAATATGCTAAAAATATTTTATTCAAATAATGGTGAAGACTTAAATATGCCCTTTCAAGTTGTTCCTTACTTATTCAAAATTTTTTATTCATTAAATTTTGGAGCACATTTTACTTTTAAACGAGGCATGAAACACAACAAATAAATCAAATTTCAGATAGCTCAACTGAGAAATACTTCAATATTTCACTACACCCTAGGCTAGAAGCAAAATGCCTCGGCAGGAGATCCTCTTCGTTTCCCTTCCATGATTGTAGTATTAGATCCAAGAAAGAATCAACTAAGTAATTAAAATATGAAATTTCCAAAAGCATATTTCATTATATATATGAAGAGAAACATATTTAATTAAATTGATGTGCCAAAAGCATGTAGTTTTATTAAAATGGTTATTACATCCCTGACAAGGGAATATATAGAATCGATCAACTATATTAATTTGGAACAATTTAAAAAATCATAAGAGTTTAGATTAAGGTTTTACAATATTCAATGCAATTTTTATTTAAGTTTAATTTTTAATTGTATTATTTTTAGGCTACCATTGGTCTGATATAGATGACATTTCTCTTGGTTTGTGTGCCCCAAGACCCAACGACATAGTGATCTGAGCAATGCTATGATTACAATGAAGAAATGTTTTCTAAAATACATTGTAAATTTTAGTTTTAAATAATATATACATTGGTTTCAATGTGATAGGTACATAGATTCACGTTACATAGAATCATGTAAGTAAATGCATTAAAAACTTTTCCAATGTCTTTGAACTGTTAAAGCTAAGCATCAATATCACGCAGCCCAAGATGCAGCCATTTTTTAGGCTATCATCTCTTTTTTAAGCTATCATCTCTTTTGATGCAGTCGACAATAGTAATCATATGGAGCAAATCTCTCTGAGACTAGTATTTGGAACCAGGACTGGAATTTGACACGTACAAAACCTTTTTTTCATTCTAAACACTATTTGATAGGTAAATCTAGAATGGACACATCAATAATGACATCAATAATGGGAACGCCAATAATGACATCCACTAAAATATTCAAAATGTCTATTTGAAGTCCAAAAATTTACATTACCTGTTAGAAATTTTAATGCCTCAAGATACTATACCTCTACATCTTAGTCATTAACCTTGGCCATTATGTTGCACAGCTACCTACCCCTACATTGATTTAGTTTCCAATCCATAACCTTTTAATGTTTCTTCAGTCGTATATTTAATATTGGTCTCAGGCCTAGTTCCCGCCACTGCCAATGTATTACAATGCATGACTGTCTTGTCAATCAATGGGATTACCAATGCCCCAGTAGGGTATCGAGATCCTAGGAGGTGTGGCAGATGGCTGTTATGGTTTTTAGGATTTCTCATTTTTTTCCCTCCAGTTTAGGGTTTGGTAGCCAGGCTATATTTATGTATAGAGTTTTGAGACACCGTGAGGACAAAATTTGGCTAGATTTACATTTATTTGATGTGGTCTTTCATTGTTACCTTGAATGTAGTGTTGTATTTCTTTTTCAGTAGAGGGTGAGGAACTGGATTTCTAGGAGAACCTTGATTTAATGAGAAAATGCAGGCTTGATGTAACCCAAAATTACAAGCTCAAGCTTGCTTGAGGTATGTTTTCAAACTTCAAATGTGTTGATTTTGTTGTATGGATTATTTTAAATTTCATGTGACTTGGAACAACTTATTTTGGTTAATATGAAATGTGGTAATTAGTAGGTTTGTTGGAATTCAATTTTTTTTTAATTTTTTCGATTTTGGTTATGATGTGAAAGCTGGTTTTGTTCAAATGTGAATCCCCATTTGCATTAATGTTTATGTTTTTGTCTTTGAGTATTTCTCTTTAAGATTTTACTCCGAATAAGACAATTAAATAACGAAAATATTCTATTAAGTATCCAAGTCCAATAGAATATGGGTGGAATATGCCCATTGCTCATGTGGGAAGAAATAATCTATTGTTTTGGGCAAAACAATAATCAAGGTTAGCCAGTAATAATGGAGGCCTTCCTGACGGTTAAAGATCTTATTTTACTTATTGGTTTGGGGCTTGCATTGGACGAGCGATTTCAGATCTCTTCATGTTTTTGGTCTCTTCTATTTAAAGAAAATAGATGAAATATAACATTATGTCATGGTTACTAATAGTTATTTTAACTGTGTTTTAACTTGTGTAGAGTGTAAGTTTTATATAACATTTTTCTTTAATTTTATGAACTTACAAAGGATATTAGTGATAGTTATTTTAACTTGTGGAGAGCTTAAGTTTTATATAACATTTTTCTTTAGTTTTATGAACTTACAATGAAGATTAGTGATATTTTTATGTTTTTATTTATTTGATTGTATTTCGACCAATCAAAGTTTTATATGATATCCTTTTGGCTTTTCAACTTACAGTCGAGTGCAGCACATGTGTACTATCGTAGATTACTGATGGATGTGAAGTCTGAAGTCTGCCGGTTTTTTTTTTCATTTACTTAGTTATTTGAGGAACATGCAAAACAAAAAGTCATGACTGGACTTTTAAATTTTTGTTTAGCTATTGCATTTATTTTGATTTTGTGCTTCTAATTTATTAACCTTTAGTTGATGTCATCTTTTAAGATACTTTTATACTGATAATCATATTTACATAACATTGAAATAAAATGACAGTCTCTACAGTTTCATAAAACATGAAGTTATAGGTACTAAAAACTTGAAACCACCATCAATTTTTTTTTGACAGGCTCAAGAAATTTGAAATTCCAAGCCTATTTGGAACGATCTGCATCTGCATTGGAAAAAAAACATCATTGTACACCTGCCAATCAAAATTGGGAGGTCATCCTCGGAGGATGGAGCTCACAGTGTCTGTGTTAAGATTTAAATTTCTCTTCCAAAGTTTTCATGCTGATTTCAGCACACGGTCAGCTCTTGGTAAGGGAAACCCAAGAAGAAAGTCAGCAACTTGCCACCAATAAAAAAAAAATGATAACATTATTACCAAAGTCAAAGTTAGCTTCATATATATGAATTGGTAATTACCAGTAAATTATAATGGAGCTGTCTAACTAGGGGACTTTTTGACTTTCAGGCTGATTTTCGGCGGGAATCAGGTGAATTTAATCTACATAATTTGTAATTTCTGTTGTTTGTTGGGCGATTTAAAGCTCAAAAATGAAATAAGGTGATAGAAAAACTCCTAAACACCCACACAGTGTAAGATCTAGCAGTGTTTTTGAACATTTTGAAAATTCCTTGAAAAATCATGACAAAAAACTGGTAAAAACGAGCCGAAAACAGAGGTCAAAAAGTCTTTAGACAATTTGAGTTATAATACAAAAGTAATTGATAATGTTTCCATTGGCCTCCATAATCCTCCATGCCCCTATCATTTACATGGCCAATCTCTTGATATGCTGAAGTTGAGGTAGGCAATACGAGATGGCCAGGATCTCGACTGCCTACCAAGACTGGGCTTATTCCAGGTTTGTTCTTTATGATAGATTACTAATTGTCATGTTTTATGTTATCAAAAGGAATAAGCTTTGTTTATCTGTTGAAAGTAAACTGTAGGTTTTGAATCATGGGATTAAGCCAAGAGTGCTCCAATGCATGAAGAAAATAGTAGTTGGGAATATGGTTTCTAGAGAAAAAAGATGTTATCTTAGTGTGATTTTCTTGCATATAAAATATGTCAGTTGAAGAAATTGCTATGTATAGCAGTCATTGTTCCCTTTTCCCTAAATGTAGTCCAACGTTAAACTTCGTCCATCTTGGTTTAATAGTAATGCTTGTTCAAAATAGAAAATGTTGCTTGAAGTTCCGTTTCTTATAATGCTGCTATGAAGTTCAATTCAATTAGAGAAGAGTCATGTTAAGGCCATTGAAGAACATAAATTTTGTTGTTTTTGGGGATTATGTTTTGTAATCTTTTTAGAAAATAACTTATTATATTTATTCTATTTTCTGAAGAAGAAAAAAATAATGGGGTTTTTTCATTGGTGAAGGATTCATAAGATTTGACATAAATGCCCGGAAGAGGATTTAAATTTTCAGGAGATGAAAATAATTTTAAAATAATTTAAAATTAAAAAATCCTAGAATATTACACCTCGATGGGTTGGCAGGGCACAATACAGTGGGAAGGCCACCTGTATTTGAAGGATTTGAAGTTATATAATGCTTAGGGTAACTGCAAAGTTAATGTAGGTGTTGCATGTAGTGCATATTGAATTAAGGAGGCTGGAGGTTGTTGAAAATGCATGAAAATCTAAAAATAATGATTTCCAAATGCAAATCTCTTTTCCTTCAGCTGCACATAACCGAAGCAGCTGTTGTTACATAAATTAATTGTCAAATCTGCAGCTGTTGGTGTTACAAAAATTAATTCACAATTTAGTTTAGATTTAGCAGGACATTAAGCTAGTTTAACGTAAAAGTGACACTATAAGTTTGTTAGATGTAATTGTAGTAGATGCAGACAATTAATGTAGCAGCTGGTGAACATCCTGATACAATTGCTTGGGTTTCCTGAAATACAAGTTCCCAAAAAACAATAAACTCAATAGAAATAAGTAGAAGCAAACTTTTCAAAAGCATCTCTACGCAAGAAATAATGATATGCCCAATTTGAGTTTCAAAAACTGAGAAACTTACTTATCTAAATTTTGTTCTGGAATTTTTTTATAATCCTATATGTACATTCCTTCTATGTCTACTTGCCCTCTCCACATGAACTCATCATGATCAATGAAACAGATTTGAAGAATAATACTCAATACATTAGTTTCCATTCCTTGACTTCAAAGTATAAAATATAATATCACATATAGAATCATTAACTTCCGTTTCCGATTGTTACGAATATGCTGAATCGTTGGATAGACTTCATAAAATTAGAAAAGAGCATTTGCCCAGGCTAGAAAATAATGAATTTGTTTCCAATCAACTTGTTGCAATGTATTAAAAATTTAAAGTCATTATATGGGCATCGGATGAAGCTGCCCTTGCCATTTATATGAGCTTTAGAGATAAATTTATAATTTTTAGATTGTTTTAGTATCGGTGTATTTATGCCCAGTGTTATTTTTCTGTATAAATTGCATAGGTATTCGTTTGAATATATAAATCAAATGAAGTACAACATGGAGTGTATTACATGTTCAAGTGAAACAACTCATTATTTGGATCCATTATTTCAAAATAATAACATGAATAAATAGTAAAGTTAAAAAAGAACAGGAAAATAGTAAAACCTAGAAAATTTAATATCAAGCAGCAAATCTAGGTTACCTTTGACCAAGAGTAAGAGATTGTGACTCATCTAATCGAAGAGAGTAACATGGGCCATGCACAGACACCTTCAAGAGATTTTTGAAGCAAAGCATCCATAACTTAAATAGAGCTCTTATGGCTCGAGAGTAAAATGAAAACAAATGAAATGGAAAATAAGTATTATCATTACCACTATCAGGATTGTATAATTGACAGACTAGGCTGCATGCCAATAACCGACTCATGACAAAGGAATGGGAGTAGGTGACCATGTGTAAGTGGTGGCTGTGGCGGTGGTTTGTTTTGGCCACTAGGGTGGTTGAATCATGTTGGAGTCTAAAATTTATTAATCTCTCTTTAGCCTGAATACAATGAACCAACATTAATGTGACTAGTGTGAATATGACGAGCAATTTTCTCATAAATGTGAGATGATGTCAGCACGCCGCCAAGTGCTAAGCAGCACAAGTTGGTAGAGTTTTTTAATGTGTAAATTGATGCGATTTGATAAATAAGCCATTTGATCAGTTTGATGAAAGAATTTAGGTTGTAGATTTTGTATTCATGTTGTAGGTTTTCTTTTGGGATAGACGAATCCATGTGGCATTATATTACTCTGCATTCATGTTTGATAACTTCAATTGCTTCATATCCCTATAAACCATTGGATTTCAATTCATGTCATATTATTCCTTTAAGGGTTAATGCTATGATCATTTAGGCTCGTGAGTCCTTGGCCTTTTTTGTATAAACATTTCTTGAAACCCTTAGCTTTAAAGTCTTGATTATCTAGTCTTCATTTTTGGTGAAGTTTTGTTAGAGTAGCTTGATTGATGCTTAAATTTAAGGAATTTCAAGGTATCGTTGAATGATCAGCGAATTCTTGCATTCATTTATTTTGCAAATGTTGAGATATTTTTCTATGAGACACAATTAAACGAAAATGATCAATAGATATGTCTTTTTTGGGTTGATTGAATGTTTATTCAGGTGCTCTTGTAAATACCGATGAAGTCTTGCATCTTTCCTTTGGAATGGGATGGATTTTGATTACGAAAATTATGTATATATGAGTCTTTTTCGGGTCAAGAAATGTTTATTTTAGATTTTTTGTAAATACTGATGATTTCTTGTGGCTTTTCTTTGGAATTGGATGGATACTAATTTATAGCTCATGATAATACAAATTATGAGCGGAAAGACTCATTCTTAGATAGACAAATGTTAACCAAGGTGTTTCTTTAAATACTATTGAATCACTACAGTTTTACTTTGGCATTGGATTGATACTAATTTTTGGTCTATAATTTTACAAAAATGAGTGGAAAATGTCTTTATTAGACGGAAAAATGTAAATTTAAGCTCTCTTTAAATTTGTCATTGAGTTGGTGTGTGTTTAAGCTATGAATTGGTTGCATGCTATGTTATGCATTGTAGTCATTAGAGAAACGTCCATAAAATGAACACTAAGCACTTCTCTTTAGGTTGGTAGATATAAAGCGGAAGGAGACGAAGCTATTTTGAAGTTTCACCATCATTTGTTCCTTGTTTTACATTGTGAAGGTCCATTCTTTACAATCTTTTCCAGTCAGAATAATTTGTCTTCGTAGCTTAATGGTTATGAATTTATGATAAGGTATTAGGCTAGTTCCTACAAACAAATCAATGAGTATTTAGCTACTTCCTTGACAAGCTATGCTCCATTAGAATCCTTTAAACCAAGGACATCTCTTCATATTTACAAAAACACATATAATTCAAAGATCTAGTCTCCCATAAAGAACTTTGAGGATACCTTGATATCATTAGTAGTCTCCATGGACGCCTACCATGACAGAAAGTGTCAATATATATTAGAATCTAGAAGCTTACAACCATCCAATACTGTATTTTTCCTACAAGCTACATGTTGGGTCATTGTAGAAAATAAACCACACCTGAGCTATTGCTAGAAAGAGAACCCCAGCTAGTAATAGCCTCCTTGAGTGGCTAATCATGGAAGCCAGATTAAGAAGCGACAGATGAAGAACAAAACATGTTGCTTAGAGGCAACTATCAAAGAAAAATAAGGCAAGATAGATCTTACTATGGAATGAAAAGAAACAACAATTCTACATTTATAGGAGAAGCCAACCAACCAGTCAGCCTTTTTTCTAGATGTACATTGTCTTCCATCAAAGTTGTTGTCCCTGCAAATTGTCTAGCAAATTGCATTGTGAGGCTAGTTTCTAGTTAAGCTAATGATCAAATGCATTTACAGGTCAAGAGAAGGTTAGAATCATTATCAAAATTACTTGGAAGGACATTTTACTTATTCCATGTAAATCGAAATGACTTCATTTATATGTTGTATATTTTTTCCATCACCTTATAAATCAAAATGATTGTAGTTCTTTTGCGGCTTGGTTATAAATCAAAATGATTGTAGTTCTTCTGTCGCCTAGTTTTACAGATTTGTTTGTTCCATTAAGATTTAAGTTGGAGTCACAAATGATCACCAAATGCTAATTTATCTATCTTTGAGTTGTACTCAATGAGTCTGTAATGCACCAACGCTTTTACCTAGGAGGTACAAATCCATGAAAATTAAGACAGTAGAGAACCTCTGTCAAATTTTTGAATTTGAACGTCTATGCATGTCAAATTGGAGATCAAATATACCACAAATTATATTCCAATAAAAAAATTTCTTTCGCTATTTAGTTTCTTCCTTGTCACCCTGTTACTAGAATTAAATTGTGGAATCCACTATGTATTATGTCTCATTTTTTCTAGTCACTTTTATTTCTATAAAATTAAAATTATATATATGTGTGTGTCTTTAGCCTCATTATATTATTTATCTCATGCATATCATATCCCATTAATAAGGGAGAAGACACTTTTTTTAAAGCTTGCCATTAGCATTATCATATCCTCATTTTTTTCATTTAGAAGGGTAGTTAGTATGCTTGAAGTTCGGTTGATGATGTTTATGATGTTTATTTATGTAATCAAGTGGATATTAAAAGCTGCCAAGTATCCTATAACAAATTTCACTCTATTTTTATTGATTTTAATTTTTTTAAGCAACTGTAAATCACCAACCAACACAGAATGTCTGGGGCATTGCCACTTGTGGCTCTTGTTTTACATATATATGTATAAATAAACTAACTTAAAAAACAAGTATTACAATTATAACAATGGTATGCATATTTGTTATTTTATATAAAGAGAAATAATTTTTACATAAATAAAATAAGGATGCTAGATAGAATAGTTTTATTTGGACAAAAATAGATTTAAATTAATAATTAAGTTTTTAAATTTTCATAAATTTTGTATGTATAGTTTAATAACTAGAGCATAAAAGTAGTTAAAATTGAAATGTAAGTGAATTTATTATAATATATAGAAAATTAATATTAAAAATTATAAAAATTTCAAAATACTCAAATAGAAATTTTACTTATATTTTATAAATTAATTTGTTTTTATAAATGATTATATTAATACACATTTATATTATTAGTTTTCTTTGAGAAGTGTTTATTTGTAAAAAAAAAAAATCTCCTATATTTATTAGTAAATATTATCAGCTTTTCATATTGTGATTTTAAACTAGTTGATCAAAATTAAAATTATTTGTTTCATATTTTTTCTAAAATATTTTTGATAAGACACATCAATTAGAAGATATAAACTCACCATTAATTATAAAGTATAAATCATTTTGATGATTATATTAAAATACAATCTAATTCAATAAATTTACAATTATATAAAACAATTAAGAAATTCAAAATATTGAGATGAATTATATTTAAAATTAAATATAATTTTTTGATTAAAAATAAATGTTTTTAAACTTTAAAATTTAATTCAAAAAAAAACCTTTTAAAAACATTCTAAATCTAAATATTGAAAGAGTTAACCAATATATTTTAAAACTTAGTATATATTCAATAGAATACAATGAAGATAATGAAATAAAAATTCTAAAATTTAAAATAAATAAACTTGAAAAATGTTGCAAACATATATTAATTGAATAAAATCTCTATATCAAGTAAATTATTTGTTTAAAGTTTATTTTTTAAAACATTTAATTGATGTAATGAGGAATGAGGTAAATAATCTTTAAAATTAATTAGAAGTAAAATATCATTTTAATTTAATTTAATTAAAATGTAAATCAACATAATTTATGAAGTCAAAAATTTATAAAAAATTACTTTTATAAATATATAAGTCCATAAAATGTAGCTTGGGTGGTTAGGAAGAATGATTGTTACTCTCTCCACCTAAAATTTTCAATTCTTTCAAAAGACATGATGATTTTGTTAAGTTCCTAATTCCATTATGTTCATAAATTATTTATTACTTATTCCATCTTCTTATTTTGATCAATTTTAAATGTTTTTAACTCCACCTTAATTCATCAATTTTAAATGTTTACATTTAACAATAAAATTATTATTATTATTAAATATTGTACTATATTATGTATTCAATTTTAAATGTTTTCAACTCCATCTTTTTATTTGATGAATTTTAAATGTTTATATTTAAGAGTAGAATTATAATTACTATTAAATATTGTATTAAATATTGAATTATATTAAGTATGATATTACTTTTCACATTTTTATTGTAAGGAACCTAAATTTAACATGGATTATATATACAATTTTTTTGTTTGTTTATGCAAATATTACTAAGAAATGTATTTATGTCTTTATAACTATGCACTTAAACTAAAGTATTTCTAGGTTCTTATCCTTTATGATGATGGAGGGAAAATGGGTTTGTGGCTTACTTAGCTCTCGAGCTAATGCCAAAGCATGTGAATTTAGGTATAACTATACTCTTCACGGACGGTAAGGTCAAAAGGATAAACTAAACTGAATCACAAGGAGTGTCCTAGTCATTTGGTTGACATTTAATATTGTACACCATTCTACTATGTGGATGTTTCTTCTCTCTCATTACTATGCTTTGCAACTGGATTTTAATATGCGTCAGTACTCATCTCGGGATTGGAATCATTTGGTTCTTTTCACTGGTTTAGAGCCTTGTCTAGCTATTTTGCAGCATTGGTGATCTACAGAGTATTCTTGGCATAACCATGGCACAACTTGGGGCTAAACATAACATGTTCACTAGTGATGGGTTTTATGTGACTACTATATAGGACTATTTTGGTACCTATGAACTTAGTGGATTTGCTATGGAACAACTACTATGATATATAATTAAGAAAATGGGACTGTCGTTTCCAAAACTTGGATTATTTTCTTCATACTTCCTAGATGAGCAGTTGAATTTGTTTTTCAAGTGGTCTTTGTAACACACCTAAATTCGTAAATATTTTTTTTTACATGCATTGCGTCTATACTTAGTAGATTTCTATGTTTTATTACTACTATTTTTAATATCTTTGTCCTATTGGTTGCGACAGGTTCTACTGATGATTACAATGGATAGCTCCTTCTAGAACCTTTATCCATGTCTATGCAGGTAATGTACTTTTTTTATACCTGTTCTTATTTATTTTATCTTTAGAATAGGTTGAACTATCCTAAGGCATGTCAGATTGTTCATGGTCTTGACCCTAGCCCTTTAATTTTAAGTAATAGTGTGCAAGACCTTTTTGTTATTGAATGTTCATATGATTTTTAAATGGTATAATGGTAACTAGTTTCAAATTCATTGTTAAGAAGGAAATAAAAAGTAAAGGACTAGTTCAAAATAGCATGAAGCAATGGAAAAAAGTTCGAGTAAAGTTCCTATCAGGAAAAGGTTCTACCAGAAAGAGTTCCAACCGAGGCAAAGCCCAAGTTGTCACAGAATTCCAAAAAAGAAACCATGGAAGAGTTTCAGTCAGGCAAAGTTCCTAACTAGTAAAGTTTCAACCGAGCAGAGTTACAGTCGGGGAAGAGCTATAGTCAAGGCAGAGTTCCAACTGGGGCAGAGTTCCATCCGGGGTAGAGTTCCTACCCAGCAAAGTTCATGAATTGCAAAGTATTAGCCGGGCAGTGTTCCAACCAGGGAAGAGTTCCAGACGGGGAAGGGTTCCAGTCAAACCCTTGGTGTTCCAAATCTCGAAATGACCACTATATCTTGCTCATAGGCCAAAGATCCCCTATCAACAGCTTATATGGTGTCTTTGGCCACATGCATTGCATGTGATCCCCAAAGGTAAATTACATGGGAGCTAATACCCTATATTTTTTTCCCTATACCATGGCTTCTACCATTATAATTATACCTAGTGCACGAAACCTTAAACTAACCTCTATAATGAACTTATAGACCAAATATTTCCCCACTCAAAGGCATGTGTGGTTACCATCGATTAGGACTCCAATTTTCCATCATCCCTAAAAACCACCCTAGCACACCAAATTTTGAAGTTCCCACCATGTCAAACTTGCAGGAAAAATATTTTATATTAGGGTATGTTACGGAGAGAAATTCCTATGGCTTGGGGTACCACAACAGACAGCTTGACTCCAGAAATCAATCCTTTCCAATATGGAATAGAAAGTAAATGTCTAACACTAAAGGATCAGACCTCGTACCTTATTCTGTACGATTGAAGTAGATCCCCGTTGATCTTTCCAACTTCAACTTGAATTGATAGATTACTTCCTCAACAACAAGTAAACAATACAAGCATTCTATATATCATGGTGTTAGATCTATTCTAGCATATATAATCAATAATGTATAAGCATTTGACATAATCCAATGGATAAAATATTCATTCAAACACACATTATTGGATAGGAAAATATATTTCTATTAACATAAATCAGAGATTACAAGATACAACCTCTGACGGCACGTTTGTGAACCGAAGAAACTGAATCCCCCACTTGGGCCTCCACCACTTCAATCCTCCATATCTTGATAGAAAGCTCACAAGCAAAATGCAAGCTTGGGAAGAACACAAAAGTGCTCCAAGGGACAAAGGGATGCAAACTCAAGCATAAGTTCTGGCAACAATGGACTATGGTTTCTTTGCTCTCAATTCTCTCATATGCCTTCAATGTACCAAGGGGTTCCTTATATATCTTTTCAAAGGGGTAATGAAAGGTCGAATTTGAGCGATCTCAAGGCATAGGGAAGGCCAGGAGTTAAGTGAGTTAGATCCATGTCAAGGAAAACTCCAAAAGGATTTGGATTTTGTACACATCCCGATGTATGCGGTTTTAGTTGTCAAACCCGCGTATATACGTGCTTATAGGTTTAAAAGTCGCGTGTATCATTTTTCACATGTTTTTAGGGATGGTCAAGGAAACATCAAAGGACAAAAAATGGTCCATGGGGTATAAGGAGTCTGCAGCGGGACAGGGGAAGGCCATACAAAGTGTGATTCACCTGGAGTGGTGAAATCAGCTATAACAGATGCCCCCTAATGTGTGATATCAGAGGGGTCATACGATGGCCTAAATACATTATAAGTCCATCCCAGAAGTGGAGTGATGAAGCATACCAAATGGAAGACCTGCCACCCAATCAGCATAGTAAAATAATACAACTCTGCATATAACTGCAAATACATATAGTAGGCCCGGATACATAAGAGTACAATGGCCATGAATAGGCATGATACAAGATATCACATAAGTGGTCATCGCCACGTACAATATACATAGATCAAAATATCCATGATGAAGATATACAAAGGACCATGATCTCCATAATGGCTGGAAATGTCTGACATATACTAGAATCAAGTCACGAGAGCTGAAATTTCATGAACACTGGCACGATCAAGGAGGTAGCATATAAGAGATGCCACCAATATGGAAGGTCTTCTACACAAGCCGCTACGAGTACATGTCCTACTATGTGAATAGAAGTGTCGAGGTCAAACATAGTAGTCCATCGTCTAATTACTGGTCATTAATGTATACCATTAACAGACGCGAGATCACCCACTAATAATTAAAATGGGAATCAAGGTACTAGAGTGCAAACTAACAAGTGTGAATAAATGTGTTGAGGTCAAACACTTGAGATGATCCATCGATCAGGGGACATTGATGTATTCCCAAAGACTATTGATGGCGAGAGAACCTGCCACTAATGACTGCAAGTCTCAAGGAACTCAAAATGACTCTAGATTCCAATCCTAGAATAAATGATATGAAGTCAATGGGATGAAATATGCCAGAAGGAGGGCATTAAGGCATCCCCCATCATCCAACACGAGGTACTCAGCAAAGCTGTATAATGTGGAAGGACTCGATCATAAGACGCACAAACCAGTAACTGTACCGGGAATGGCCGACATGCAAATTCAAGAGAACTGAGGAATGTCCAACTCAGGTTTCAACTTCCTTTGAACGAGATCATAACGGCGTATGGTGACTGAATGAAAGCAGCATAGACTTGATATACAAACTGGGACATCTCTGCGACATAGGAGGCATCGATAGAGGCTCCATAGGGACTGGAAGCTTAACGAGTCGGTGGAGATAAAATTAGATAAATGAGTACAGCTCCTAAAGTCAAAATATAAACCAACCAATGGATGTGATATATAGTGCTCTGTTTGAAGACGACACGACTCGACAGCTACCACAGATAACATCTTTCCTTGTCTGGATTTTTGGTTTTTTGGTTTTTTTGGACATTTTCAGTTATTTAAAAAGCTTGAAAAAGAATAAAATGGCTTTATAGTTACAAACTAGGAGGAGATGAGTGTCATAAGGGAAAACAAACTAGTTCTAAGCAGTGGAACATACCTATGCTCAATGCAAGGATACATGTGTAGGATATCAACACTCGGGGGAAAATCCCCTCCCGGTAAAAGGGAAACAAGCTGTGAAGGATATAAAATATGGCTCTGCATAGCTAAACATGAGACAAGCTCAGGCTATATGGCTGAAACACAATGTCAGGAGAGCTGGCATAAAGATCAATAAGGCAGGAAAAGCTCATGATAATGCATTCACAACTTGACATGAGGGAGTCCTGAGGGAAATAGGCCAGCAAAAGATCAAGAGGAGTATGAGGCTCTTATGAAATCTCATGGTGGTACTATACAACGGACTCCCACACCCTAAAGGAGAAAACGTCAGCATGGGAACCAAATGAAAATAAGGCGCTAACTAGGGTACCCATGTAAGGTGTAGCTCTACCACTCATATCATGCCACTTCTAAAGCAGCAAGAAGGTTTCGTGACATAATAGAGTGGGTTCGTACCTAAGGTCATGATGAGACGGTCATAAGGTTATGAAAAATGTAAACGGTGATGAAACCTAACCTATATGCCAATTTAGACATGATACCTGAGACCGACATGAACGGGTCAATCCAATGACTGAAACGGCACTGAAAAAGGTCTTCTACATCATGGATTATGTCAAAAACGGTCCAAAATGGTTAGAAAATGTCGAAACTATAGGAAAGGGGGTAAAAATTTTCAAATTTTTGAAAATTTTCTATAAATAGTAAACAATTCAAAATATTATAAAACATTTGAAACTTTTACCCATTTGAGTTCAGATTTTCAACATCGAATTCCAGGAGATCCAGCCGGTGGAATCCACTACCGTTTCTTCCAGGTATTTACCCATGCTCTTCTCTTTCATTTTGATGCAATTTTTATGAAATTCCATGGTCAATTAAGCTTTCTAGGACAAACTAAAATGGCGCTGCGGCCCACACGGAAATTGAAGGTTTTTCCATGTATAGGGATGGATATATGTGGAAAATGCCCCCAAACCCGCGTACATACGCGACTGTTTTGAAAACAGTCGCGTATGAGGCCGCGCATAAGGTTTTTTCAATAATCTAATGGGAAAATTTGCAATTTCTTATGCAGGATGGTCCTAGAGTGGAGAGAGCATGAACATGGTGAGGTAGAGGAAGCAGTAAGGGCCGATATAATGGCTCAACAAGCTCTACGTTGATGCGAACTCTACAAGTTTTGGTGTCTTGGTGGTTTGAGGGCCAAACCAAGACTATTACAGATGGTAGTGGATTACTAAGATCTAGACTCGGAGTCCTTCCAGATAGATGGGATGTCCCTCACTATAGAGGTGGAGGACATATACTTCATTACAGGGCTTTCTAGACGAGGGGAAGTAGTGAACCTTCGTTCTTGTCATGGGCTAGGAGGTGGCCTAACTATCAATGAGTACATTGTGGTGTACTGCTATCCAGACACAGAGAAGGTGGGGAGTTAGGTCCCTACAAACGCTATACAGGTGCCGAGCCTAAAGGCCATACTATTGACATTGGGCAGGATTACAGGCTTGGCATCACTCCACCAGGCCTCGCGTCCTCTAATGTTCTATATAGTGGAGTGCATGAGACCCACGATTTATGACTGGAGCACTACAGTACTGATCAACATGAAACATCAGCTTAGTGAGTGTAAGGTAGGTAGAGTGCGGAACTTTGGGTTCAATAGTATTTTGAGCATGTTTTTCTTCGAGCGTGTTTCAGGATTGAGCCCCAGAGTGGACGTTCCTCTTCACGGGGTTTGAGATCCGGCCCAACGGCATTAGGCAAATGCGATACGCAGACTGGGGGGTGGTAGGGTGGCCAACCCATATCCAGCTGAATTCTTTCCATGGTGGCGATGACAGATAGTTTCCATCGATGACTACCCCTATGCGGGGATAGATTTTTGGGGGGACCTAGACATGTTGCTACCACCAGGATCGGCATATGGCGACATAGGTAACGAATCTCCACCCTCTCTTTTTTTAAATTTTTTGTGTGTTTTCTTGATTATATGGAATCAAAAAGACATATTTTTGCATGACAATACATAGTGACATCTACCATTTATGTGTAGATGTAGGACCATGGAAGCCAGAAGGCTTCCCACATCATAGACGGAGGGGAAGAGGAGATGATATCATGGGTGTGGATGCAGAGCGAATGCTCCAGAGAATTCATACCAATTTTGTGATACTGACACATAGGGTTCCCATGGAGCAAGTCAAGGACTTGCCTGAGGCTATGCAGCGACAGGCGGTGGGTGTACCATGCACATGGGTGAGATTATTCTGACGGCTAGCTAGAGCCGTAGTGACCTTCCATGATCACAACCCTCCTCCTCCTCCATAGGATTAGACACCTGGGAGCGTATACATTTTGTACTACCATGTATTATATGTTGGTGGTTCGAGAACCCTAATTTTGTATCATGACACTACGTATTATCACATTTTGGTTTTTTTTATATAAATTTTTTATGGTGATCGGTTTATTTATTTACAATTGTAAAAATTGTTTTTGTGATTAATTTACTGTGAATGAAACAAATTCCAATCTAACACGTAGTTAGCATATGAGTCAGCAACTTGATTATTATTTATTGGAATATGTTATATGTTATATTGTCAAATTGCCATTCTAACAATCTCACATGCAAGAATATTTTCAATAACGTCAGATCTCTAACATGGTACAAACCATTAAGCTGTGACACTACTAACTCCGAATCAAGACGTAGCCCAAGAGAGAGAATTCCATGTGAAATGACATCCCATAGAAGCTCAATAATGACACTATATTCAACAACATTGTTGGAAGATGGCCATAGACATACGCCTCCTGAAGACAGTACCTGACCCATAGGAGTATAAATCACCCAAGCAGCAGAGGCTGAGTGTTGAGTGTAATGGCTCGCACCATCCTCAAATCCTATGTAGGTGGAAGATTCCATTGACATCTGACAAATGAAATGAAAACTAATCACAAACTCGATCACGATAAGAAAAAGACCTAACTATGCAAAATTGTACAACAATGTACAATAAGCAGCCTTGGCTGAAGATCATGCATAGTATTTCTTGAGATAGAGCCCATTTCTAGGCTTCATTGAGGCCGTTCCTTCATAATCCACAAACTCATATGCACCCTTCTCTAACACACGTTTGACCACGTAAGGACCCTGCCACATAGGATTAAATTTACCTGCCCCCAAGGGTTCTTTCAGTTGATCCCACAAAAGGACCAATTCTCCTTCACTAAACCTCCTTGGACAGACAGACTTATCGTACTGGACCTTTACGCGACATTTATTGACTTCTAGAGCCACCAAGGCATCCCGACGTTGATCATCAAGTTGCTCAAGGTGAACCAAACACTCCTCCAATGGTGAAGTGTCTGGTAAGAGTTCTACAGCTAGCTTCAAAGAAGGAATCTCGCATTCAACCGGCAATATCGACTCCACTCCATGTACAAGTTGATATGGAGAAAAACCAGTGGCAGTCTTAACAACGGTTCGATATGCCCATAAAGAAGGATATAACATGATGTGCCAATTATTCTTGCTTTGTGCAATGGTTCGTTGGAGAATGGATTTGAGTGATTTATTCACTGCCTCTACCTATCCATTCACTTGAGGGTAGTAAGAAGAGGAATGCTCTTGCTTATAACCTAACTTCGATGCCAAATATTCCATCATACAGTTCTGAAAGTGTGAGCCATGGTCAGTGACAAGCTCTTTCAGAATCCCAAACTGAGTAATAATTTGGTTGAATACGAAGTGAGTAGCTGTCTAACCATAGAATTTTACTGTAGGCATAGCCTCCGCCCATTTTGTGAAGTAATAAAAAACCACTATAATATGATGGTGTCCCCCAACTGAAACTGGGTTGCAATCCATAAAATCAAGCCCCCACTTAGTGAAGGGACCAGTGGTGATAATGGGATGTAATGGGGTAGGTTTTGAGCACATATTATGTGTGAACACCTAGCAAGGGTGGCACCTCTTGACCGCATCAACACAATCTTTAAAGATCGACGGCCAGAAATAACCCGCTCTTAAAATCTTTTGAGTTGTAGAAATCCCAGATAAGTGACCACCACATGCCCCTCCATGGAAATCATTCAGCACAACCTCAGCCTATTCATGAGTTAAAAAACGTCGTAAAATGGAATCTACCCCACGGTGGTACAAAGTGTTATCCACTATGAGGTAGTTTTTAGAGACGTGACGTAATCTTCGTTGTTCATCTCGCGAGAGGTGGGTAGGGGTCTTCAATGTTTGTAAATATATTATGATATCCCCATACCATGGGTCTAAAGTTGAGATTAAGAATATGTGTTCATTGACAAACGTATCTTCACAAACCAACTCCTCGGCCTCGCTCGGGAAATCCGATATAAGCTCTGCAAAAATTAAATACTTCTTCGATTTTTTTGAAACAAACTCGAGATCGAATTCTTGCAAAATGACAATCCATTTATTATATTTCCCCCAAATCATCCTTTGGGTGAGGACGAATTAAAACGGATTGACATGGGCTATAACTAAGGTCTGGAGAAGGAGAATATAATGTCTCAACCACTGAACCGCATGTACGGTAGCTAAAGAAAGATTCTCGACATGAGAATAATGAATCTCTGCATCAATAAGGTTCTAGCTCAAATAATATATGACATGCTCTTGGAGCTCCTCATCCTCTTGAACCAAAACCATACCAATCGTCTCTAATGACGTGGCCACATATAATAAAAAATCACAGCTATAGTCCGGGGGACTAATCATCAGGGCCGATGCTAGGGCTCGCTTGAGTGCATCGAAGGACTCCTAGGCTTGCTCATCCCAATAAAAGGGGGTGTCCTTGTTTAAGAGGCGCATGAAGCCTCTAGTCAAATTGGAAAAGTTGACAACAAATTTTCATAAGAAGTTTGCCATGCCTTGTAAACACTGAAGGTGACAAATATTCTTCGGGGAAGACAACTGAAGTATTGCCTCAACCTTCAAAGGGTCGACTCTTATACCCTCTTCAGAGATGATGAATCCTAACAAACGACCTGAATTCACACAAAAGATGCACTTATGAGGATTTAATCTAACCGAATAGTGCTGGCATCTTTCGAATACCAATCTCAAGTGATAGGGATGACACATTCTCATACGAGAATGAGCAGGAAGGTCATCCAAAAATACTTCGATAATTGACTTGAGATCATGGAAGATCAAGTTCATCATCCTCTAAAACATAGCTCCGGTGTTTTTAAGGCCGAAAGGCATTTTCCGATATGAAAACGTTCCCCAAGGACAAATAAATGCAGTCTTATGTTGGTCCTCGGGTTTAATCTGTATCTGATTATATCCAGAAAAGCCATCCATGAAGGAAAAAACCTCACTACCTGCACACTCATCCAAAATCTAATCAATAAATGGTGTGGGGAAATTGTCCTGAGCATAGGCATGATTCAAATCGCGGAAATCAATACATATGCGGATCGTTCCCTACTTCTTATCCAATGGAATGGGGTTTGAAACCCACTCCATCAAGGGAATGGGATAGATGAAACCGACTTTCAACAGCTTCTCTATCTCTGCCTTAATCACAGGTGCTTTCCTCAGATTCATCACACACAACCGTTGTCGAACAGGCTTAGCATTGGGGTAAGTCTCAATCTCGTGCTCAACAATATGAGGGTCAATACTTGTCATCTCATTGTAAGACCAAGCAAAAATATCACGAAATTCCTTAAATAGTTTGGTGTATTATAGAATCTCAGCATGGGAACTTTCCGACCCAATATAGACATTCTCTATCATGCCAGGATTGTGAGAGATGTTGATAGGAATCGTTGAAGATATGTTCACCATGTTTCTATCAGCCATCGAACCAGGAGAGCTTAAAGGAACCATAAGACTACCAACTCTCTGACTAATAACTACCCTAAAATCCTCATGCTCCAAGCAGTTAAGCTCGGGAAGAAAGTACAATCTATGATGGAGTTCCTCCCATGGTGGCTCAACTCCCGACATAGCCTTAATAATCATTTCATCTGAAGCAAAAACCGTATCAAGGTAGTCGTGTGCATGAGAAGACTGTACTGCCCATGCCAGCAGAACATAAGGGTCCTCCTCTTCCATCCGTGAAGAGGAAGGACTAGGCTTTGCAACGCACTCAATATTATCTTGATAAGCTATCATAGTTGCAGGAAACGGCACGTCTGTCACGATGGGCTCACTCAAAGTACTCGATGTAGGAAGAATCTAAGGATCTTCCATATGAATCATGTGAAAAGACACTGATCTCGTAGATGTCGAAGCCTCATCAGAACTAGATCCTATAATAAGGATCGGTGCAGGACAACTAAAGCTTCCCATGAGGGATGGATACATACCTACACCCACACTCCTAGTTGCCGGCTGAGAGTGTTCAACGATCGGAATCGAAGCTCTCGAAGATGCGGTAACAGATAGATTCTTGAATTTCGTTTGATCAATCATTACGATCTTCCTATTATGTGGAAAGCATACAATGTGAAACAGGGAAGAATCAATGGCTTGCATACCGTACATCCAATTCCTACACAGCAAGAGATTGTAGTCAAGGGGCACATCAATCACCTCAACCTCTATCGCAATGGTCTTCCCTCCCAAACGGACTTTAAGGGAAGGAAGGATGCCGTGTGGCCTAAAATATCTCCCATCGAACGTAGTTAACATGGTTGCTGATTTAGATAGCTCAGGGGAACCTAGACCCTTCCAACAAGATAAAGACATCACAGAAGCAACAGCGCCTTTGTCAATCATAGTGCGCTTAATGATCATATTAAGACATTCTAAACGAATCAAAAGAGACACATAGTAAGGCAAGCGAGGCTGAAGTCCTATGGTTTCAAATTTGATCACAGAGGAAGAATCATCATCATTCAAACCAAGGGAAGAAAGCAAATCCTTCCTCTGTGAAGGACAACTCTGAAGCACTTCCAATGTAGACATCGCACAAGGAGTGTGGCCCAAATCCTCAACAACTGAATAGTTTTGGGTGGCTCGGGCATTTGGATTATGCCCCGAACACTTAAGGACTCCCTTATGAATGCGAGGTGCAGCTTTAGGTTTATCCACAGGTTTCTCAATATGCAAAGGGGACCTTGGTGGATCAGGCTCTTTGCCTGGGTTGGGTTGTGACGAACCATAATCTTTCACACGGGTCACAAATTTCACAGCACGTACCATGTTAATACAACCACGACCACTACCCTCCGGTAGATCCTGATCACCACCAGACTGGTCATGGGACCTTGAGTTCATATTTTGATTGTGCGGTAAATGGTTAGTTAGCACAGCTGAGCCCTGTGCTAAGAATCTCGAGGCTTCCTCGATACAAGGGCACAAGTAAGTGAGGTGATCGTCCTTACATAACTTGCAAGGGAATTTAACCTTAAGTTTATCTTGCTTGTACACCCTAGCATTCCGACCGTTCTTGTCATTACTATTAGCATTCTCATTCCTATTCCCACCCTTACGATTATTTTTACCCTTTTTTCTATTCTGTCTGGGCTGCTGGTTACCCTTCTGGTCTGATGATTACACAGAAAGTACACTCCCCGTTTGGCTAGGTTGAGACGAAGCCGTAGATTGTCCCAAAGAAAATTGGTTGATTGACAATTGACTAACTTGTTTTGCAACCGAATCCACAGGTTTCACACTTGTACAACCCACAATGCCATCGGCATGTGGTCCAGGTTTGACTTTGGGGTCGAAACTGGAACGCGGAGCGTTGGGAATAATCTCATATAACAAATCGGACTGAGCATAGATCAAGTCCAGTTCCTGCGCCCTAAAAATCGCTTGTTCCTCATTCTGCACTCCAGATGTGGAAACATCCTTCGCTATATATGGCAATAATGACTTGAGGAACCACTCGAGGAGGAACTCCGGTGGTATAAAGGATTTAATTAACGTCTTCCATCTATGCCACTCTTGAATATGATTAGAGATATGTGTGGCTTTATCCTGCCAAAATGTCGACAAGATTTTAGTACCAACGTCATAACACACTGGTAGCTTGAAGTGGTTAAGAAAATTCATCGCAAGGTCGTCGAACAAAGCAAAATCTCCCCTAGGTAGCTCTATATACCATTTCGTGGCAGGCCTTGTAAGGGTGCATTGAAATAGCCTCAAAGGAATGGAGTCCTGATGTAAGGAATTCGAAGAGCACCATAGGTGAAATGTACTAATGTGTTCACTCGGATCCTCTCCCAGTTTTCCCTCGAACTTAGGTATGTCTGAAGAAATTTTGGTAGGGACAGCCGGCCAAGCTCGGTCATGAGCTATAGGATCGTTCGCTAATCTCGACAAGTCAGGAAGATTGAGCGTTGCAAGGAAAGGGAGCCTAGGATGATGAGGTCGATGGACCACTCCCTGATTCATATAGGTATGATTACCACCATGGCCTTGGCCATAGTGCCCTCCTCCCGTATGACCCATATAGGTTGGTGTGGAAGCACCATAGTGTGGTGGACCTTGACTAGTAGGAGCTATGAAGCCATAATTAGGAGAGTAAGCAGGTTGTTGATACCCACCCCCATAAGGTGAAGAACCCTGTCCATACTGCGTCGCATAATAAGGTCCATAAGTCATCGCATGCAATGTCCCATGGGACACTCCGTAAGTAGGAACATATGTTCCAGAAGTAGGAATATACATTCTGAAAGTAGGAATGTGACCTCTAGAAGTATGAGCATGACCTCCCGAAATGAAAGGCGGTACATGAAGCTAAGACACAACCGGTCTAGTAACCACAGTATGGACATGACTCGTAGCAACGTTTCGGCCCAAAGGACCACGTGAATAAGGTGGAGGGTGAAAATTTGAAGAAGTAGGGACCGAGGACAGAGCGACCTGAGTAATAATGTACGTACTATTCCCTATCATTATCCATCTCAGTTCTAGTATCCTAATAGGATCGCTAACCCTAGACCTAGGAGGAATATGTGATGTGACTTCCACCACTGGGATAGAATGTGCAATGTGACTAGTGCTCCCAAACCTCTCCGCATGGTAAGGAATGAGAGTACCCGCAGGCATAGTGTTAGACTCGAAGTGAGATTCGACATGAAATTCCAAATCATGTGTAGGAAAACGAAACATACCATAACTACCATAGCTAGTTCTTGCGGGTTCAAAACGATTCTTGGAATCCTTCGGCATTCCATACCGGTAATGCGTCAATGGGGAATCAACCCTAGAGTGAGTAGGTCTATCATGAAAGGTTCCTATCTCAGAAATCACAGGACCTAACTCATCCAAGTCGGGTGAAGGATCGTAATTAGGAGTAAACTCCCCATCATCAACACGAATGGGAGAAGGTGGTTCAGGAATATCCTCTATATGGTCTCCCATGGTGTGTGAATCAATGTGTGAGATAGTCTTCCTGGACTATCTAGGTCTCTCTCCAAAAGGAGGAGGATAAGTAGAAGGCAGAAGTCCTACTAAACGACGAGAATGGCGAGGAGCCACACCCGAATCCACAATGACTCAAAAAATAAAAATGAATCTCTATTTATGCAAACCCTAGGCAAACTATCATGCACAAAGCAACCATTAATAAAATATAAAGCCAAATGCAAGCAAACAAGGGCTGGATAAGTGAGCTCCCGAATGAAGCAGGTATGTCTCACCTAGGAGAGGCTTGAGACTCCCATACACAACAAGCAGAGGTATGTAACCAATTATTATGGCCCTCATCTTCAACACGTAAAGCGACTGTTCTATCCGACCCCAACCTGGCCAGGACACCTGCCAAATAACCCCTGCAAAGTACCCCCTCGATATCCTAGGTAAGGCCACTAAGGTCACCTCAATGTAATCAATGCTCATGTGGACAGTCACAGGAGGGATTGACTGTATGGGTAGGGTAGCAAAGCCCGAAATTCTCAAAAGAGCCCCCAGATATGAATACAATCCTGGAAATATCTCTGGTGCTACTCAGTTATGACTAGGGGTCATCCCAATCAATAACCACTCACACTGGCTCGTGCTTAACTCCCTTTTGAGAGGAGTATCCTGAGAAACACTGGTTATACCAAGGATTTCACACACTCACCTGGACAGACACATACATGTTGTTGTTTAGTGATCTTGTAGAATTTACTCACAATGAACTATTCCAAGACCCTAAAACCTAAGCTTGTTGGTGCACCCTAGAAAAGAAAAGAGTGTAATTCATTTTAATTTAGCATTGATTTTAATTGGCTTTATTACTCAAAATAGGGATATGACCGTGCAATGAATGGTGTTATGACACAACATGAAGTAAAATGCACACCTAACAATCAATGCAAATGCCTTGTGTCCATGAAAACAGGGTATGCTACTATGTGAAATGCACAATTTTTCTTCAAATGATGAATGCAAGATTTCCTATATGAAGTCCTAACTAGTACTCCAAAGCAAATCTAGTGCAAGTACAATGCAAAATGCAAAGTGCAATGCATGATGATAAACAAATGCTTTTGGATTTTTTGAAATAAAATGAGATACAAAAAGCAAAAGAATGATTCTATGACCCCTAGATTCTGCAAGCACACTCAAACAACACTCAAGCAAAGCGCTAAGGTAAAAGAACTCTAATGCACTAATCCCAAACAAAAAATCGAAAATGCCATGACAAGAACCTTCTTAAAAAAAAAATTAGCCTAAAAAAAACGTTTCTGGTTAGAAACAGAGGTATAAACAGACTCAGGCAGTGCCAAGGGAGACTCAGCAATCATCAAAATTCACCCAACAACCATTTAACTTCCAAAAAAAGGAAAAACTAAGGGCATACGTGACTGTTTGTAGTAAACCCACGTATATACACGGAAATCACAGAGAAACCCGCGTGTATACATGATAGTGAGTTAAAAACTCGTGTACAGGAAGAAAGGTGCATAAAATCGAGGAAAACAGACAAGCTGAGACAAACTTCACACCAATCAGACACTACCAGGCATACATGCCCCCAGACCCGACACAGAAACAAGAGAGAAAGAGCAATTCAAATTCATTGAATGCCGATAAAACAATCCCCAAAGGACAACTACTAGGAACTCCCCAGCGGAGTCACCAATTCTGTTACGGAGAGAAATTCCTATGGCTTGGGGTACCACAACAGGCAGCTTGACTCCAGAAATCAATCCTTTCCAATATGCAATAGAAATTAAACATCTAACACTAAAGGATCAGACCTCGTACCTTACTCCGAACGGTTGAAGTAGATCCCCGTTGAGCTTTCCAACTTCAGCTTGAATTGATAGATTACTTCCTCAAGAACAAGTAAAGAATACAAGCATTCTATATATCATGGTGTTAGATCTATTCTACCATATATAATCAATAATGTATAAGCATTTGACATAATCCAATGGATAAAATATTCATTCAAACACACATTATTGGACAGGAAAAGATATTTCTATTAACATAAATAAGAGGTTACAAGATACAACCTCTGACGGCACGTCTATGAACCGAAGAAACTGAATCCCCCACCTGGGCCTCCACCACTTCAATCCTCCATCTCTTGATAGCAAGATCACAAGCAAAAAGCAAGCTTGGGAAGAACACAAAAGTGCTCCAAGGGACAAAGGGATGCAGACTCAAGCATAAGTTCTGGCAACAATGGACTATAGTTTCTTTGCTCTCAATTCTCTCATATGCCTTCAATGTACCAAGGGGTTCCTTCTATAGCTTTTCAAAGGGGTAATGAAAGGTCAAATTTGAGCGATCTCAAGGCATAGGGAAGGCCAGGAGTCAAGTGAGTCAGATCCATGTCAAGGAAAACTCCAAAAGGATTTGGATTTTGTACACATCCCGATGTACACAGTTTAAGTGGTCAAACCCGCGTATATATGTGCTTATAGGTTTAAAAGTCGCGTGTATCATTTTTCACATGTTTTTAGGAATGGTCAAGGAAACATAAAAGGACAAAAAATGGTCCATGGGGTCTAAGGAGTCTGCAGCGGGACAGAGGAAGGCCATACAAAGTGTGATTCACCTGGAGTGGTGAAATCAGCTATAACAGGGTATGCGATGGCTCAACGAACAACACATGGCCCATGATAATCCCCAAACATGAATGCCATGGATTAATACCATGTATTTTTCCTATGGACCATGATCTGGGTATTGATAAGTAGCTCTAGTGTGATATAACCCAATATAGCAAGCATATCTCACTCATAGGCTAAATATCCCTATGTATATCCTATGTGATTATTTGAGGAACAAGACATGGCCCATGAGTCCATAGCCAATTGTATGGTTTTAGACCATATATTTCAACCTTAGATAACAAAATATATCCAAAAAACCATCTATGGTGTTCTATATCTTGACACGGCAACCATATCCCACTTATAGGCCATTGGTTCCCTATGTAGGGAATGTATGATAAATTAGGGTTATATGCGTTTCCCAAAGGGGATTGTGCATATTCCTAACTCATGCATATAAGTGGCACACATTATTACCCACATTCTTAAGAAACACAACTAGACATTTAAACAGGAGTGGGATCTCAATCTTGTTGTGCACAACCATGGTGACAATTGCATAAGTGTCAACTATTGGAATCGATCACTTTTAAGAACTTATCTTAAAAGAAATCATTCATTGGTGCAAGTGAAGGCATCAACAACAAAACTTTGGTCATGTCATTCATATGTTCCATTAAAGACTAGTAAACAAGTTGCTACATGAAGGATCATAGACTTGCACCGCATGTTTCAAAGCATGAGCTACTTGGATAGGGAAATCACTAGATTACAAAATATTCTATGGGAAGTTTTGACAATGCTTCGTTATAAGGTGACTATATATGTAATACCCTGGTTTTAATCCCTGCTCGCATTAAAATAAATAAGATAAATATGTTGTAAATAATCTTGGTGCGGAGCTCAAGGCCAAGGCCCCACCATAAGATTTGGTTATGTTGTGTTTCTGATTAGGAATGCTCACCGATGGTATATCGAAACATGCGGCATATATTTAATTACAGCATCATGTAAACACATTTTTTTTAATTAAAACAACTCAACCAGCTATGTTCACGGCAACTAAATTGAGAAGGGGCATGATTCCAAAGGATAAGGAAAGGGGGACGTGAATGTGGAAAGTGGAGTCACGAGAGAAAATTATGTGTCACCACCTCCCTTGGTTATTTTGCTTTTTGTTGGTTGAGGCAGCGATTGGCTGGCAAGAAGACTGTTGCCATGCCACGCTTGCTCTCCTCTCCACGATGTGGGAATCGTTTCTTCCCACTCCCTCAGATCTTGGTCTTTCGTCTTCCTCATGCAGGACGGGGGAATAAAAAGTTTTACCAACCATTGTGTGGCGGTTCGCCTCCTCTCTCTCGCACTAATTGTCGGTCTGCAATTCGTTTCTTTCATCCACACAGAGAACCAACTTTTGTCTCCACGCATGGGACTGTGGATTGTTTTGTTCACCATTCGATCGCAGTGGAAATTATTGGGATTGCTTTTCCACGGATTGATGGGATCAGGGGTGATTCTTCCTATGAATCTGCATTGAACTGTGTATGTTGGCCGTGAATTTTGATCATTTTCCGATCTGTGTAAGTTTCCCAGTGATAGTATTGGAGGTTGAATCGCTGTGGGTTCATCGAATTTGTCCCTGGACTTTTTTTGGGTTGGTGAATGATGGCCTGAGGTGCTTGAAAAACCTGGTGGGTTGAGAACCACATGGATAGAGCTATTGAGCTGGATTTCTTCTCCACAACCCCTAAAGAGCACTGGAGGGAAGATCAGGGTCCGAGGGTCTGCGTTACAAAGAAGGGACTGACTTCCTTGTGTTGGGTGTGTGTGGATGTTCTAGAATCCAGGATGGCTCTGGTGTTGGTGTCTACAGCTCTTCAGCGAGCTCACCAGCTTAGCATTATCTTTTCCCAGCTCCTAGATGGCCTGATAGACCCAACTCTATTGGCTTGGATGATCTATTGTTCACCTGATAAAACCAACCGTGTTGGCTTGGCTGAACTGTGTACTCTTGTGGTGTTGTTACCCTTTTGCTATGTGTAAGCCTGTCAGTTCCTTATTCCTTGTGGATTCATGCCCGACTCGGGGGTGGCAGCATTGCTGAGAGATCTAGAAGCATGCTAGCCTATGGTTGGGTGGAACGTTGCAGCAACATAGCTGGTTGCGAGATGATTTCTTTATAAAGATAAGTAATCTTGTCTATTTTACTATTGCAATCCTATTTATTGTTAATGATCATGATGAACATGTTGAATGCTTTGATGAATGTATGTTACTTCTGCTGTGTATGATAAATAACTATATATGCATGTTTTAGTTCAAGCATTTTACTTCAGCAATTTTTATGAATGCACATGTTCATGGGGCTGGTAGCTCGGATGGTTAACTCCATGGTAGCGTCCTCTTCGCCGGTCGGAGGGTCGGGGATGTTACAACGTGGTATCAGAGCCAAGTTGCAGTATGGGCCTGCATGAGCCATGAAGGGTGCAGTGACAGTGATAGAAGGAGTATTTCTTTCTGCCCAGCAAAAGTCAGTGAAGTTCAAAAATTCAAAAAAATGGTTAAAGTGTTGAGCGGTCGGGCCACTAGCAGGAAAGACTTCCGCTTTAGCGGAAGCGCTAGGCGGAAGCATGTCGACGGAGAGCCGTTGGAACGAAATCGGGGAAAATTTCTCTAAGTGATTGGACAACAATCGATAGAGTTAGTCGATCGAGTGTCCACCGTTGCGGACGGCGAAGCAACTTCCCACCCGACGGAAAAGTCCTCCAATCGCCGACACCGTAAAAAAGGTTTGAGGCTCGAAATCGATTCGCCAATCAGAAGAAATAATGGTTTGGCGTTCCGCCGTTACGGAAGCCAAAGGCACTAGATGGCGGATGAGAAAGATAGTGGACGCTGCAAGAAAATTTCAAAATTTTTCTAAGTAAAGAGTGCCGTCGGTAGAAAATAGTGTTCGTGCGTCCGCCGTTGTGGAAGTGAAATCAATAAGTCTTCCAATGTGAAAATACTGCCGCCGGAAGAAATTAGTGTTCGTGCATCTGTCGTTGCGGAAGTGAAAGCACTAAGTCTTTCGACGAGAAAGATAGCCGATGCCGCAAGAGAATTTTAAAAATTGTTTCAAGTGAACAGCTTCCAATCGAAAGAGAAAGTGGTTTGTGCGCCGTCGTTGCGGAAGCCAAAAGAACTAACCTTCCGATGAGAAAAGACTGCCGATGCCGGACAGAATTGATTCACCAATCGAAAGAAGAAAGTGAACCGTGATCCGCAGTTGTGGAAGTCAATATCACTAAGTCTTTCGACGAGGAAAAGTTTCGACTGCCGATGCCAGTCAAAAATAAGTTCGCCAATCAGAAGAAGATCAAAGATCGTGTTCCGCCATTGCAGCTGCCTAAATGACTAAACCACCCGAAGCACAAAAGCTTCCGACAGCCAATGAGTTTATAATCTGCGGAACGATTATTTGAAAAGAGAGCCAATTCAGCGGGCAGTTAGTGGAAATGAGATGCGATTCTGTGCAAGGGAATTTTGAATTTTTCCGTGGGATTTCTCAGCGAATTTCGACTATTTTTTTTTTCAGTGGGATTTGCAATTGTTTTTCAGGGGCTGAACAGGAAAAAGTGGCCGCGATCTTATGCGCCAGATTGCACAAAAGCCAATGATTTACAAAAAAAAAAAAAAACCCAGGGCCCTGCCCTTGACCCGCCCTACTGTGGGGGCAAGCCCCCTTGACCCCCATCGTCCCCCTTAGGTAGTTGTTCCTTGAAGAAGAAAATATCTAGTGTTTGGGAAATTGTAATTTTATAATTTATCTAATAGAAGGTAAGTAATGCTGGTTTATGTCAATATTATGCATCTAAAATTTGTGTTATTAACACGTTTGCAGAATCATAGTCACTTTCAAGAGCAGCATTCCAGGTAGTACAGTTTGATAGGTAAGTCGTGGTTCAGTCATGAGATCCTAGGATGGGTATGATGCTCAGGATTCTTATGAGCAAGTAGAAGATTCCATGGGAGAAAATGTCCATAATAGGAATGATGACATTGAGTCCAATGGAAGGAGATTCCAAGAGACACCGTCATATGTTGCAGCCACCATGAGAAGCTTAATAAAAGTCCAGGAAGAGCAACATCAGTTAAATGCTACCATATTGGAAAGTTTGACAAACTTGCAGAAAAAGATAGATTCCAGACAAGGTACATCAAGACCAGAGGGCAGTAAGAGAAGCACTAGGAGAAGGAGAAGGAATTCCAGTGGATCATCTGACTCCGAAGAATCAAGTGGAGATACAAGATCTTCTCCTCATAAAAGGAAAAGAAGAAGGCACCTTAGGGATCGTTCTCGAGATGAGTTTAGGAAATATGAACCTCCTACATTTGCTAGAGAAATAAAGACGGGACAAGAAGCTGAGGCTTGGCTTCTTGGAATAAAGAAGTACTTTCAGGTGCAGGATTATTCAGGAAACATGAAGGCATGAGTTGCCATATTCAATCTGAATGGAAGGGAATCCATTTGGTGGGAACACTTCAAGCAGGTAAAAAGGATCAGTGAAAGGAAACTTAAGTGGAAACAGTTCAAGAAGTAGTTTAGGCAGAAATACCTCTCTGACAGGTACTATGATGACAAGATCAAGGAGTTCCATGAGCTAAGATTGGGATAGCAAACCATGGATGAGTATGCAAATAAGTTTTTGGAGCTTTTGAGGTATGTCCGGTACATCAGAGATGAAAAAGTGAAAGTATAGCATTTTTTGAGTGGATTACCTCAGTCTTACAAAGATAGAATTGAGTTTTATGAACCTAGAACTCTTGAAGAAGCAATACGGAAGGCTAAGTATTGCTATGAGAAAAGCAAAGGTAAGCCAGATTACCACAAGGCATGGAAGGATAAGAAGAATGAGAAGTTTGACGAAAGGAAGAAAGGTTTCAAACCTTCTAGCTTCAGGAATCAGCAAAAGCAGCCATCCCAAGCTGCGAGTAAACCAGTTGGAGTGGCAGGAGAAAAACCTAAAGATCCACAACAAAATAGAGGGCCACTTCAATGTTGGAAATGTGAAGGACCCCACTTGCGTAGAAACTGTCCACTCGAGAATGAGAGTGCAAGGCCAGCTTACAACGTTCAAGAAGCAGAAACAGTGGGTCAGGTAGCAAGGGCAATCCCTAGGATTTATGCAGAACTGGAGGACAGCCAAGAAGATCACTAGTCCACTGTGGTTGAAGTAGCAGGTAATATTGTTGAGCAATCTGTTTCTATTTTGATTGACCCTGGTTCTACGCACAGTTACATTACCCCTAGAGTAATGGATATTTGTGCTTTTAAGAAGGTAAAGCATAGGAAGTATTGGTTAGTTCAGCTAGCCACTGGAACTAAGAGAAAAGTCAATGAAGTGGTAGAGAAATGTCCATTGGTCATGAATGGATTGGTCACCTATGTAGATCTGAATATTCTACCGCTTGGTTCCTATGATGTTCTCATTGGAATGGATTGGTTAGAATCTCATAGGGTGAATCTTGACTGTTACAATAAGACTTTCGAATGCATGAATGAAGAAGGGAACCTAGTAGTTGTGAAAGGCATTCCAAAGGTGATTTCAGTATGGCAGGTTTCAGCAATGCAGTTAAAAAAGTTCTGTAGGAAGGGTTACTAGTTGTATGCAACTCATATTTTGGAGGAAATAGGTGATGAAACTCCAAGGTTGGAGAACTATCAGGTGTTACAGGAATTTAGGGATGTGTTTCCTAATTAGATTCCAGAGCTTCCTCCAAAGAGGGACATTGATTTCACTATTGAAATTGTGCCAATATCAGCACCAGTGTCCAAGGCACCCTACAGGATGAGTACACCGGAGATGCTAGAATTGAAAATGAAACTGCAAGAGTTGTTGGAAAAGAATTATATCCGGCCGAGTGTGTCTCCTTAGGGAGCACCAGTTCTATTTGTAAAGAAGAAAGATGGTACACTCAGGTTATGTATTGACTACAGAAAATTGAACAAGGTTACTGTAAAAAATAAATATCCTTTTCCTAGGATTGATGATCTCTTTGATCAAATGAGGGGAGCAAAGGTATTTTCCAAGATTGACTTGAGGTCTGGTTACCATCAGGTAAGAATCAAGGATGAGGACATTCATAAGACAGCCTTCAGGACAAGGTATGGACATTATGAGTTTGTGGTGGTACCATTTGGTCTCACAAATGCACCAGCTACATTTATGTGCCTTATGAATAGTGTCTTCAGCAAATATTTGGACAAGTTTGTTCTTGTTTTCCTTGATGACATTATTGTTTATTCTAAGAATGAGGAAGAACATGAAGAGCATTTGAGATTGACATTGAAATTGCTTAGGGAGCATCAGCTATATGCGAAACTGAGCAATTGTGACTTTTATAGAGATAGAATTCAGTACTTGGGCCACATTATCTCACAAGAGGGTATATCTGTGGACCCTGAAAAGATTGAAGCCATTACAAATTGGCCTACTCCAAGAAATGTGATAGATATAATATCTTTCATGGGACTTGCAGGATACTATCGGAGATTCATTGAAGGATTCTCCAAAGTTGCACACACCATCACTTCTTTGCAAAAGAAGGGGATGAAGTTCGAATGGACATCGAGGTGTGAAGAAAGCTTCCAGTGGTTGAAGAGTCTTCTCACCAGTGCACCAGTGTTGAAGGTTGTAGATCCAGAGAAACATTTTGTGGTGTGTACTGATGCATGCGGACAAGGGCTTGGAGGAGTCCTTATGCAAGACAACCACATGATATGTTATGAGTCAAGAAAGCTGAAGGAGCATGAGAAGAACTATGCCACTCATGATCTAGAGCTTGCAGCCATAGTACATGCTCTCAAGATGTGGAGACATTACTTGATGGGCAGAAGATTGGAAGCTCAGAACAGATCACTGTGGATTGAAGTATCTATTTGACCAGCCTACTCTGAATGCTAGGCAAGCAAGGTGGCTGGAATTTTTATGTGAGTTTGATTTTGAAATCAAGCACATAAAGGGAAAGGGAAACAAGGTAGTTGATGCACTCAGCAGGAAGGTACATGAAATGTATGTGGCATCCCTTAGTATTTTCCAATCAGATTTGAGGCAGCAGATTGTTAATCAGGTTGCTGGAGATGAATTGTATGAACAAGTAAAAGACAAATTGCAGCAGCAAGGTCTTGAGAAGAGGTATGAGGGATATAAATTGGAAGAAGATGGGCTTCTCACTTTTAAAGGCATAATTTATATTCCATATGTAGCAGATTTGAGGAGAGTTGTTATGGATGAAATCCATCAAGCTCCATATTCTGGTCACCCAGGATATCAGAAGACAATTGCTACAGCTAGGAAGCAGTATTTTTGGCCAGGAATGAAAAGGGATATGGCTGAGTACATTTCAAGGTGCATGAAATTTCAACAGGTAAAGGTTGAGCATCAACATCCAACAGGCTTGTTGCAGCCTTTTCCAGTTCCGGAGTGGAAATGGGAAGTTATTTCCATGGATTTTATTACAGGATTGCCGATGACTTGGAGACAACATGATTCCATCATGGTTGTGGTAGATGAGTTGACAAAGGCAGCGCATTTTATACCAGTTAAGTCTACGCATAAGACAGATGACATTGCAAAGATCTTCATGAAGGAGATATTCAAATTGCATGGATTACCGAAGGCTATAGTCTCTGACAGAGATGTCAAGTTCACTTCCAATTTTTGGAAGGGATTGTTTGCAGATTTGGGGACAAAGTTAAAGTTTAGCACTGCATACCATCCTCAGACAGATGGGCAGACAGAGAGAGTGAATCAAGTGCTTGAAGATATGCTTTGCATGTATGTGATGGACAAACCAACCAAGTGGGAAGATTACTTGCACTTGGTAGAGTTTGCTTATAACAATGGACAGCAGACATCCTTGGGGATGAGTCCGTATGAAGCTTTGTATGGAAGAAGGTGTAGGACACCAGTGACTTGGGATAATCCAGTGAACAGGATTGTGCTTGGACCATAATTGCTTAAGGAAATGGAGCAAGAGGTTGTAAAGATCAGGTAGAATATGAAAGCAGCACAGGACAGACAGAAAATCTATGCAGATAAGCATAGGGTGAACAGGGAGTTCAGTGTTGGGGATCATGTTTACCTCAGAGTGAGGGCAAAGAAAAGTTCCTTGAAGCTTGGAAGTTGTGCCAAGTTGTCACCTAGATATTGTGGGCCATTTGAAGTACTTGAAATGATAGGGCCTGTTGCATATAGACTTGCATTGCCTGCTAATACTAGAGCTCATAATGTTTTTCATGTTTCTTTGCTTAAGAAATATGTACATGATCCTAACCATGTGATAAATTGGGATGTGATTCAGGTGGAACCCGAGGGAGAATTCCAAATCGAGCCAATGCGCATCCTCGACAGGAAGGTCACAATGCTCTGGAACCGAGCCATAGGGCAAGTAAAGGTGCAGTGGAAGAATTATGGGCCTGAAGAGGCTACATGGGAGCTGGAGGATGCCATGCGATTGGCACATCCATTTTTGTTCAATCCTACGGAACACTGAGGCAGTACCAGTGTAGCTTTTTGTTAAAATTTTGTAAAGCACTGAGGACAGTGCTATTTAAGGGGGAGGGAAATGTAATACCCTAGTTTTAATCCCCGCTCGCATTAAAATAAAGAAGATACATATGTTGTAAATAATCCCCTTCTGGAGCTCAAGGCCATGGCCCCACCATAAGATTTGGTTATGTTGTGTTTCTGATTAGGAATGGTCACCGATGGTATATCGGTACATGCGGCATATATTTAATTACGGCATCATGTAAACACTTTTTTTTTTAATTAAAACAACTCAACCAACTATGTTCGCAGCAACTAAATTGAGAAGGGGCATGATTCCAAAGGATAAGGAAAGGGGGACGTGAATGTGGAACATGGAGTCATGCAAGAAAATTATGTGTCACCACCTCCCTTGGTTATTTTTCTTTTTGTTGGTTGAGGTAGTTATTGGCTGGAAAGAAGACTGTTGCCATGCCACACTTGCTCTCCTCTCCATGATGTGGGAATCATTTCTTCCCACTCCCTCAGATCTTGGCCGTTCGTCTTCCTCATGTAGGACGGGGGAATAAAACGTTTTGCCAACCATTGTGTGGGGGTTTTCCTCCTCTCTCTCATGCTATTTTCCGGTATGCAATTCATTTCTTTCATCCACATAGAGAACCAACTTTTGTCTCCATGCATGGGACTGTGGATTGTTTTGTTCACCATTCGATCGCAGTGGAAATTATTGGGATTGCTTTTCCACGGATTGATGGGATCAGGGGTGATTCTTCCTATGAATCTGCGTTGAACTATGTATGTTGGCCGTGAATTTTGATCATTTTCCGATCTGTGTAAGTTTCCTAGCGATAGTATTGGAGGTTGAATCGTTGTGGGTTCATCGGATTTGTCCCTGGACTTTTTTTGGGTTGGTGAATGATGGACTGAGGTGCTTGACAAACCTGGTGGGTTGAGAACCACACGGACAGAGCTATTGAGCTGGATTTCTTCTCCACAACCCTTGAAGAGCACTGGAGGGAATATCAGGGTCCGAGGGACTGCGTTGCAAAGAAGGGACTGACTTCCTTGTGTTGGGTGTGTGTGGATGTTCTAGAATCTAGGATGGCTCTGGTGTTGGTCTCTGCAGCTCTTCAGTGAGCTCACCAGCTTAGCATTAGCCTTTCCCAGCTCCTGGATGGCCTGATAAAGCCAACTCTGTTGTCTTGGCTGATCTGTTGTTCGCCTGATAAAACCAACCGTGTTGGCTTGGCTGAATTGTGTACTCTTGTGGTGTTGTTACCCTTTTTCTATGTGTAAGCCTGTCAGTTCCTTATTCCTTGTGGAGTCATGCCCGGCTCGGGGGTGGCAGCATTGCTGAGAGATCTAGGAGCATGCTAGCTTATGGTTGGGTGGAACGTTGCGAGACGATTTCTTTATAGAGATAAGTAATCCTGTCTATTTTACTACTGCAATCCTATTTACTGTTAATGATCATGATGAACATGTTGAATGATTTTATGAATGTATGTTACTTCCGCTGTGTATGATAAATAACTATATATGCATGTTTTAGTTCAAGCATTTTACTTCAGCAATTTTTATGAATGCACATGTTCATGGGGCTGGTAGCCCGGATGGTGAACTCCATGGTAGCATCCTCTTCGTTGCTCGAAGGGTCGGGGACATTACAATATATGACATTTTTAAATTCTCACTTAGTAATATAATTGCTACTTTCTAAATCCTTGGTCAAGATAGAGAATTGTAGATTTGCAATTCAATAAGAAACTTACCTTTTTTAGATCTCTTGAAGCACTTGGTTAATTGATCCAAATTCTAGCATTTGCTTACCAATCGAGGAACTATTCTCGGTAGGAACTCTGCCCCGACTGGAACTTTTCCTCGGTTGGAACTCTTTCTGGAAGGGACTTTGACCAATAGGAACTTTGCTCGACAGGAAATTTGCCCCGACTGGAACTCTGCCTTGGTTGGAACTTTGCCTTGACTAGAAATCTACCATGGTTGGAACTCTGCCTTGACTGGAACTCTCCCCTCACTGGAAATCTGCCTCACTTAGAATTTTTCCTAATTGCTTGATTGGATCTTTTCTTGTCAATAACTCAACCACGACTGGAACACTTTTGTGGTTGAAACTTTGTTGATCAATATTTTTTCCTCGACTAGAACTCTACCCCGATTTCCTCTCTTCCTAGAAGAAAATTTGCTCAGCAGGAACCCTTCCTTCACTGGATCTCTTCCCCTATTGGAACTTTGCGCCCATTAGAACTATGCTTGACAGGAAATTTGACCAATAAGAAATTTGCTTGATAGTAACTTTTCCTCAACTAAAGCTCTTCCCGGCAGAAACTTTTCCCATACTGGAACTCTGCTCGGCATGGACTTTTCCCGATAGGAACTTTGCTTACCAGGAAATCAGCCTCGATTGAAACTCTTCCCTAGTTGGAAATCTGCTCGGTAGAATATTTTCTCGACAGGAACTTTTTTCGGCAGGAACTCTGCCCCGACTGGAACCCTGCCCCAACAAGAAATATGTCCTGGTTGGAACTATGCTCTGGTTGGAACTCTCCTTGGTAGGAACTCTACCCGATATGAACTTTGCTAGGTAGAACTCATTCTTGACTAGAACTCTTTTCTAGTTGGAACTCTTCTTGGTAGGGACTTTTCCCTAACTAGAAATTTGCTCGGTAGGAACTTTTCCTCGACTGGAACTTTTCCCCAACCGAAACTCTGCTTGATTGAAACTTTACTTGTTATGAACTTTGCCGCGAAAGAAACTCTTTCGTGGTTAATTGTCTGGAATTTCACAATGACTTGGACTCTGCCTCAGTTGGAAATTTGCTCGATAAGACCTTTTCCCAATAGAAACTTTAGTCATCAGGAACTCTGTCCCAACTGGAATTTATCACACAACTTATAACCACTTACCCATTTCACTTATGTGTATAGGTTAGTTGTATTTCTTAAGTATGTGGGTAATAATGTGTGCCACATATATGCATGAGTTAGGTCCATGCACGAGACCCTTTGGGCAATGCACATAACCCCAATTTATCATGCATTCCCCACATAGGGAACCAATGGCCTACAAGTGGGATGTGGTTATGTGTCAACATATTGAACACCATTGATGGTTATTTGGATATATTTTGTTATCTAAGATTGAAATATATGGTCTAAAACCATGCAATTGCCTATGGACTCATGGGCCATGTCGTGTTCCTCAACTAATCACATAGGATATACATAGGGATATTTCGCCTATGAGTGAGATATGCTTGTTATTTTGGGTTATTCCTTGATCCATCACATACCCTAATAAGAAATATTGGGCCTACAAATTTGACATGGCAGCCACTTCAAGATTCAGTGTTCTAGGGATGGTTTTGAGGGATGAGGGAAAATTGGGGTCACAATCCGTGGTAACCACACATGCCTTTGAGTGGGGAAATATTTGGTCTATAAGTTTATTATAGAGGTTATTTTAAGGTTTCATGCACTAGGTATAATTATAATTGGAGAAGCCATGGTATAGGGAGAACATCTAGGGTATTAGGTACCATGTAATTTACCTTTGGCGATCACATGCAATGCATGTGGCCAAAGACACTATATAAGCTCAGCTCTTTACCACATTCTAAGGAGTAGCTTTTTTTTACTGTACACGATTTTTGTTAGAAGGAGGTTGGAATGGCGATGGCGACCTATCCATTGGTCGAGAGGACTCGGTTATGGCGTCTTTTTTCTTGAACTTACCTGTGCACTTGGCTGGCCCCGTACCCCCTATCTTAGCTGTTGATTCGTATCCTGATTTCTGGCTTGGTCTCCAATTTTCTCCCTCTCCATTGTTCCTATGCTCTGGGGGTTTTAGGGTTTCTCTTGGTCCTGTTCTTACTGTGGCTGACTTATTGGATTCCCTCCCTTTACCAGGGGGACTAGTACCAAACAATTCAAAAAAGTGAAAAGGAGCTCGTCTTCCCCGTCACCTCGGTAACTTGGGGTTTATTACCTGTGTTTTCGATTTTTTGTGTTTTTGGTTAGCCACCTTGCATGGGTTATCATGTTGTTTGTGTGCTCATTCTGTTTTGTCACTGTTTGACTTATGTGGATTGAATTTTGATTATTATTGCTTCTACTATCCGGCTTATTTGGGTCTCTGTCAGGTTCTGAGTTGACAGCACTGTTTGTTCCTCCGGCCTGGGTTCCTGTGTGGTCAGGTGTTAACTCTTGTGTGAACCCACTAGTATGACGGGTTAACCACTTGGGGTCTTTGTTCATGGCTGTCTTCTGTGTATCGCGGTCAGGTTTTTCTGTGGACTTTGGTTGGCTTGGGCTCCGAGCCTGGGGCACTCGGTCCTTTATTGGATTTTCTGATTGTGTGGTGCTGACTCCTCGTTATCTTTGGCTTCACCCGGGTTACTAGGGTATTTGTTTGATTATTCTAACCCTAGGTATTTGTTGGTTTCATTTAGGTCAAACCATCATTGGGTCCCTGTCTATGGCTGAACTATGGTTTGTCGCCACCGGTTTTCTCGATGGTTTTGATCCGATTGGGTTCTAGGCTCGAGGTTCCCGGTGTTTGTTGTATCCCTAGCTTTGTATTTTCTGTGGGGGTTCTTGTGGGTAGACTTCCTCTGCGGCTATGTCAGGTTTTGACCCTTCTTCTACTATGGGTTTCTACTGGGGTATTTGCTTAGTTGTGACCGTTCAAGGTTGTTATTTCCTGTTGTCGGTCCTCCCACTATTGGTGCCTTCTGGGTGTGGACTTATTTTCCTCGTTATGGATGTCAAAGGGCACATGTCCTCCTCACGTCATCGAAGACATGCAAAGAACATAAAAAATCATGAGGGCAAGTTCCGGTTTGTTCTTGGACACAATATTTTCATGGATAGGGTCTCCTCTTTATGCTCCAGGGCTCTCATCGGGCGTCTTGAATACTACAGGCTAGGAAAAAAGGCTTGGTTTGACTGGGATCAGGACTTCTGGAAACCATTTCTGACCTATACCTCGACTATTAGCCTTCTTTAGAATGGCTGGATTGTGTTTGTCTTCCTGGAAGCTAATCACACTTCTCTCATCCTCTAGCAGACCTGGCGTGTTGGATTCGGTTCTATGGTCCTCGGTCATTAGCACTCACACTTTGATCCTCTCCAGGAATGTGTGACGAAATTTCACCTATGGGTTCTATTGCTGCACTTTCCCTTCCCTCTCTGGAGCCTGCACATCCTTGAAGGTATTACTAATACTATCGAAAAATTTGTTGCTGTGGATGACAATTTTCACCTATCATTTGATAAACATATGGCTAGGGTCTTGGTTGAAATGGATGTATCCATTGGTCTTCCTGCTGAGGTGCAAATCTTGTGTAAGGACCGTCTCATGGTGCAAAAATTGGATTATCTCCATGTTCCATTCCACTACAGTAGATTTCGAGACATGGGTCATCTTCAGAGAAGCTGTCCAATGCTCATAAATTCTCCACCTGTTTCGGGTCTGCCTGACACCCCCATGAACAGTTCTAGTGATGTCCCCATTAGATCAGTGGATACGAAAAGAGGTATTTATTCTCAATCTCTTGCACTTTTCGAGGATGTATCTGATGCTATGCTTGATGATATAGATGTTTTGGTGAGGGATCCTAATCCTGTTAATGAAACTGTTTCTCTCTCGGAAGACACTTTCCCTGAGGGTCCTTCTATGGTTCCCTCTGATATTGATCCTCGGGACTCCCCTTCTCCCACTACTTTTTTCCCTTTGGTTCATTCATCTGACTCCTCTATCTTGGCTTCAGGTCCGAACACACCTTTGGACCAGGTATTAGCTCCCAATTCTGTCGAACCTTCTGCACCAGTACCCTTCTCCCCTTGGCTTCTCAAACAACTGCCTCAGTACCTGTTCTCACCTCATTAGTGGATTTTCCACCCCTACCTGCTGCACCTTCCTCTCCCCCACCTGTTCCTTCCCCGTGTAGTCCTCGGTCCTCTCCTTCTTTCTCTGATCCCTCCCTCCACATAACACTATCCATTTTCTTTCATGTAACTCCAACTTCCCCATCCACTCTCCAACTCAACTCTATCAGATTCGAGAATGTTACTATTCGGAAAAAGAAGAAGGATAATAAGCGTTTCAAAGAAAAACTTTCCTATGCCTCACCTCCTTACATCCCTCTCTCTGTTTGCATCAAGGATGCTGCCAGAGGGAAATCCACTCGGGGACTTAGAGCATCTCCTGCCCACCCACAGGTTCCTTAATCCTGGTCTTATCTCTCAACGTTAGAGGTCTAGGGGGAAAAACTAAACAGTGTAACCTCCGCACTCTCTTCCATTCTTTGCGCCCAGACATGATACTCCTCCAGGAGACGATGTGTAGTACCTATCCTACTTTGCATGCTTTTTCCAAGCTCCTTCCTAATTGGGAATTATGTGCCACGAATGCCTTGGCGCTATTGGGTGGTTTACTTACTGCTTGGAATCCTGGTAGGGTTAGATGTCGTGCTTATGAAACCTTTGATGGCATCCTCATGAAGGAAAAATTCCTGGGTCTGGACACCACCCTGACATCCTCAATTGATATGGCCCCTACAAGTATAGGGATATCTTTTGGGACAAGGTGCTTAGGGGGCAGCTACTTAATTCACCCAATTTGATTCTAGGTGGAGACCTTAACTTGACCATGAGCTCTTCTGAGATTTGGGGTAAGAGGGTTGTACTTGATCCCCTTTCGTCCTTCTTCAAACATCTTTTTGATTCTATGGGCCTTACTGACACTGCTCCCTCCATAGCAGGTCCCACTTGGAGGAATGGTAGGGTGGGTGATGATGGGATCAACAAATGACTTGACCGTTTCTTAATTGCATCCTCCTTGATCCCTACTCTCTTAGTCCACCAGGTGTGGACACATACTTCTGATATCTTCGATCATTACCATGTCTACTTAGAATGGAATAAGTCATTGGGGTCCTGTAAATATCCTTTTAGATTCAATCGATCTTGGCTCAATGATAATGACTTTGTATCATGGTTCATTGACCGATGGTCTAGACTGTCACCTTCCTCGTAGGGTTCTAAGCTGGATCACCTCTCCTATAAACTCTGTACCCTTAAGTTGGAACTTAAAGACTGGATCAAAGACAAAATCTCTCACATGGATTCTAAATCTCAAAGATTGGATGAGGACATAAACTCCTTACTTGCCATCTCTTCCTTTGGCATCCTTTCCAATGAGGAACAGACTTCCCTGTCACAACTCCATATGGAAAAAAAAAAAAAATTCTGGAGCACTTCCTTTTAGCCTGGAAACTCAAGAGTCGGACCAAATGGGCTCTTGAAGGTGACTCCAATATGAAGTACTTCCATGCTTTGGCATCGAGCATGAGGAATCAGAACTATATTTGGTCTCTTAAGGATGATGGTGGACATTGCTATGAGGAGTATTCTGAATTAAAATTATTGGGACAGAATCATTTTGTAAATATTTTCAAAGATGACCACCAGACCTGTATTCTTGAACAGCTGAAGGTTGTTTTTCTCTACCCTAAAATGATCTCCCTGGATGATGCCCCTTGTCTCACTCAACCTGTCTCCTTAACTGAAATTGAAAGTACACTACACTCATTCAAGAAAGACAGGAGCCCTGGGCCAAATGGCCATCCTGTCGAATTCTACCTTTTCTTCTTTGACCTGCTGGGTGAAGAATTATGCACTGTTGTGGAATTTTCTAGGGTCTCGGGTTGTATCCCTCCCTCTCTAAATTCCACCTTTTTGGCACTTATCCCCCAAAAGGAAAAGCCAGCTACCTTTGCATATTATAGGCCCACATCTTTATTCAATATGCTCTACAAATTGATATCGAAGGTCATTGCAGCAAGACTTAAACCCTTTCTAGACTCCCATATATCCATCGAGCAATTTGGGTTTTTAAAGAATCGTCAGATTATGGATCCAATTGGTATTGTACAGGAAACTCTCCATACTGTCAAGACAAAAAAATCATGTTCACTTATTCTTAAACTGGATTTGGTGAAGGCCTTTGATCATGTCAATTGGTCCTATATCAGGCTTATTTTGATTCAGATTGGGGTTCCTCTTCTTTCCGTTAACTAGATTATGGGGTGCATTACATCAGGTAACTTTGTTTTCCTTATCAATGGGACTCCCTTGAAGTTCTTCATTGCTTCGAGAGGTATCAGGCAGGGCTGTCCCCTTTCGCCCCTGCTCTTTATACTGGTGATTGAGGGGCTCAGTCTACTGATTGTTGATGCTAGGGATAATGGACTCATCAAAGGTATCAAGATCTCCTCTACCTTTGTTCTTACTCATCTCCTTTTTGTTGATGATGTGATCCTTTTGGGCTCGGGCACCTTATCTGAATGGATGGATTTCGAAGTCATTCTGAGTAGATTCGGGATGTGTATCAATGTCGAAAAATCTAGTTTTCTTTATAATAATGTGGAGGTTGATATTCACACTGATATTGCCAAAGTGCTGCCCTATAAAATGGAAATTATCTCGGTAGGATTTATGTACCTAGGCTATTTTCTCAAGCCCTTGGGATATAAGGTATGTGACTGGCATTGGTTGATTCAAAAATATGAACATCGGATCTCACACTAGGCTCACAAGTTTCTCTCTATTGGTGGTTGCTTGACACTTGTTCAAGCTATACTGACAAGTATTCCTGTCTACTCGATGGGCCTGGCACCCATACCTGTATCTATCTTAAACAAGCTCAGAAGTTTGACATTTGCGTTTCTTTGGGGATCTTCAAATAGAAAGCATAGATTTCACCTGACCAAATGGGAACACCTCTCATGGCCTAAGGAATTCGGTGGTTGGGGCATTAAGCAATTGAATTGGTTCAATATTTCTCTTAGATTAAAGAACCTGTGGATGGTACTCCAGAATGATGGTCTTTGGCATCGTGTTATCATCAATAAATACTTGAAGAAGAATTCTATTGAGATGTGGCTCAGGGGTAAGAATTTCAAAACCCATGGGGTTTCTGCAATTTGGAAGGGGTTCCTATTTACACTCTCGTGGATTGGTAGGAACCTGACTTGGCATGTTTAAAATGAGATGAAAGTGCTTATCAACATTGATCCGATTGTTGGTGTATCTAACTCGCTCATGATTCCAGCTGGTTTAAGGGAGTACCTAGAGGATTTGGATATCATGACTCTGGCACAGGCTCAGAATATCCTCCCGGATGCACACATTTACTGGCACTCTGTTGAGGATCTGGGTGTTGGTGGTGAATGGAAAGTAGCTTGGGATACCTATACAAGAAATCTGGAATTATGTGGTATGTGCCTGATTGATGATATGGATGGACTGACTTGGTCCTATAAAATGTCTGATGGTACTGTTTCTGCAAATTTGATTTATGAATGTATCATAAATGCTTCTTCACCCCCATCTGGAAGCAGGCTCCTTACCTTTGTGTGGAATATCAATCTCCCCAGGAAAGTTTGTTGTTTTACGTGGCCAGTACTTATGAACAGATTACTCACTTGGGACAGCCTTCAGAAGCGTGGCTAGATGGGACCTGGTATATGTGCATTGTGCAGATCAGATGTTGATAGTGTTGAGCATATTTTCTATCATTGCTCTGTATGGAAAAACATTTTCTCTTTCCTGTTGGAGCAGCACCATTTATCTCACTCATTCCTTTCTGATGGTCGTTGTTCTTTCCTGGAAATGTGGACTGTTAATTACTCCAAGCAATCTAGGTATTTCTTTCTCCCATTTCTAGCCATGTGGGCTGTATGGAAAACGAGGAATTTGTCCATATTTGAAGGAAAAACTGTTCTTGTCATCAACATTCTTCACCAGATTTCATGCTCTTCACAATTGCTTTGCCCTCTTGCCTTAAAAGTTAAAAAGTCAAGACTCATGGGTACTAGTCCTGTTCTTGTATGCCCCTGTGGATTTTTTGATGGGGCATCAACAAAAAATAATGGGGGGGTTGGCTTCTATATGCACTTGAATGAGTCTCATTCCTTCGATTTTGCAGTAGGGGTGGGCCTTAGTACCAATACCAGAGCTGAATTACTGGAGCTATGGGCCCTTCTGCATACTTCCCAAATGATGGGGTTACCCAATCTCAATATTTTTGGCAACTCATCTGTCATCATCAATTGGGCTAAGGGTACTGCTTCCCTCACACCACCTGAGCTCCTCCATTGGTGTAGGGATATTAGGAACAAATGCTCATGCTTCCTAGATTTGTCCTTTTGACATTTCTATTAGGAACACAATCAGTTGGCAGACCGACTGTCTAAAAAAGCACTTTCTTTGGCTCCGAGTTTGGGATTTTACTCTGAATTCATTGATGGTCTTTTGACCTCACACGATTGTTTCAACTTCTTTTGAGCTCGGTGCTGCAGCATGTTCTCCACTTTTATGCACCTAGGGGATAGTAATGGAGCGACTTCTTTTAGACTTTTGTTCTACACTCTTTGGATTCACGGTAGATATGGCTACATGGGACATTCTTATTTCTGATGGGTATAGTATTTGCAGAAAATGTACTTGCCCCCCTCTGCTTTGATGTGTTGTGACTCATGCAGAATGCTGCTGTAGTTATCATCCCTCTGATCAATTATACGTTTGTAACCCATTTTTTGGTAAGGCACCTTTGATGCCCTTTGATTCTTTATGACTATCAAGAATAGGATTTTTTCTAATGAAAAAAAAAAGCTCTCGATAGGGAATCTTTGGCTTATGAGTAAGTTATAGTGGTCATTTTGAGGTTTGGAACACCAAGGTGGTTACAAGTTAATGTATGTTCTCTTCTTTGATGTATTTGAATGATGAAAGTGTCTTATGTATTAGGGATAATGCTCCAACTACAATGACCATCATCTTTTAAACATAGTCGTTATTATATTTCCTTGTAAATTTTGTGTAGTTGTTATCCATGTGGTTACTTAACAACTTCATATGGATAATTCCATTCATAATCTTATGCTTGATTATTTTTTTGGGGGGGGCTTGGATCCCATTTGTACGACTTTGAACCACCACAAACGCCCGAATGGAACTCTTCCCTGGTCATAAATATGCCCCGATTAGAACTCTTCCCCAGCCGAAACTCTGCTCGGTTGAAACTTTGCTCGTTAGGAACTCTGCCCCAACTGAACCCTTTCACGGTTGCTTGTCTAGAATTTTGCGATGACTTGGACTCTGTCTCGGTTGGAACTCCGCCCGGTAGGACCTTTTCCTGATAGAAAATCTGTCTTAACCAGAACCTTGCCATGACTAGAACTCTCCACTAATTGGAACTCTATCTAGCAGGATAGCCGACATGAACTTTAGTCGACAGGAATTCTACCCCGACTGAAACCCTGCCCCAACTGGAACTTTGCCCTGGTTAGAACACTGTCCGGTTAATACTCTGCATGGCATGAACTTTGTTGGGTAGGAACTTTGCCCCAGTTGGAACTCTTCCCCTAGAGGAGCTCTTCCTTCGCTGGAACTTTACTAGGTTGAAACTCTACTCTTCAAAAATTATGTTGATTTACATTTTAATTAAATTAAATTAAATTAATATTTTGCTTCAAATTCATTTTAAATATTATTTATCTCATTCGTCATTACATCAACTAAATGCTAAAAAAAAAAATTTTAAACAATAATTTATTTGATAGAGACTTTATCTCATTTATATGTTTGCAACATTTTTCAAGTTTATTTATTTAAAAATTTAGAATTTTGATTTCATTATCCTCATTATACTCTCTTGAATATATAATAAGTTTTAAAATATATTGGCTAACTCTTTCAATATTTAGATTCAGAATGTTTTTAAAAGTTTTTTTTTAAATTAAATTTTAAAGTTTAAAACATTTGTTTTTAATTAAAAAAGTATACTTAATTTCAAATATACTTAATTTATCTTAATATTTTAGAAAAAATGTGAAACAAATATTTTAATTTTGATCAACTAGTTTATAATAGTTGTAAATATGAAAAAAAATCACATTATGAAAAACTAATAATATTTAATAACATATATTAGATATTAATTTTTTTTCCTAAATAAACACTTCTCAAAATAAAAATAATAATGTAAAAGTATATTAATATAATCATTTAAATAAAAAAATTAATTTCTAAATTATAAATAAAATTTCTAAAATGTTATAATTTTTAATATTAATTTTTCATGTATTATAATAAATCCACCTACTTTTTAATTTTAATTACCTTTATCTTATAGTTATTAAACTATATATATAATCTATGAAAATTTAAAAACTTAATTATTAATTTAAATCTATTTTATCCATAATACAATATTACTATTTTATCTATAATCCTTTTATATATATAAATTATTTCTCTTTATATATAATATAACAAACATGCACGTTTTTTAAGTTATTTTATATATATAAAATTAAAAATAATTATTTTAATCAAACTTCATTAGTTTATATATATATATATATATATATATATATAAAATTAAAAGCAACTATTTTAATCAAACTTCATTATTATATATATAATTAAAAGTAACCATTTTAATAAAACTCCATGCTTTTGGCACATCGATTTAATTAAATATGTTTCTCTTCATACATATATATAGTGTGTGAAATTACGAGGTCAAGGAAATTTTTGTTCATATTTTATTTTTTTGAAATTTTTGTTCATATTTTTATTACTTAGTTGATTCTTTTTGGGATATAATATTAGAATCAGGGAAACGAAGCCGAGCTCTTGCCCTTAGCATTTCTGGGGGCGTAGTGAAATACTGAAGTATTTCCGACTTGAGCCATTCGAAATTTGATTTATTTGTTGTGTGTTTCTTATTTCGGATTTGAGCTATTCCAAATTTGATTTATTTGCTTCAGCTATTCGAAATTTGATTTATTTGTTGTGTGTTTCGTGTTTCAGACTTGAGCTATTCGAAATTTGATTTATTTGTTGTGTGCTTCCTGCCTGGTTTAAAGGTAAGATGTGATCCAAAGCTTAATAAATAAAAACCTGTGAATAAATAATCTTAGTTGTTAAAGTTTCAATCCCTGTTTCACAATTAAAGAAATAGAAACAACTTGAAAGGGCATATCTAAGTCTTCAACATTATTTGAATAAAATAGTTTTTGCATAACTTACTGTTGTTTATACCAGTTTTCACCATATTCACATATCTACCTGTTACTACTGAGCTAAAGAATATATATGTATACTTATATACTTGTTTATATATGATGTTACCATATCTACTTGCCATGAACTACGATACTTGCATGCTAGAGAAACAAGTTAAAATAAAATTACATAACTAGTGTTATACTGGCATATTCATATACTCAAATTGCATGGATACACATTTACCCAGGAAATCAAAGAAACTACAGAATTCCCAGAGCTTGTATCTCTACGTGATACTTTTCCACTTGTGGCTCTGACTACCTGTTGAAAATAGAGAGCTAGATATTTTCACATATAATATTGCTATATCTAATTGTTTAACATAAAAAGACTAGCTTTAACCTGCTATACTAGCTAAGTGAACTTGGAATAACATAAAGAAGAACCAGAAAATGTAACCAAGCCCAAAATGCAAATGGATAACATAATGCACACAAACAATACCTTATGCAATGTAATGGTTAAATAAACAGTTAAAATAATTGTAATGTGATACTTTCTAATACTTATGCTAAATGTAAATAGTTAATGCAACCCAATCCAAGAATGTTGTACATAATAGCAAGCACGGTGGTAAAAATAAATTTTTTCTTTAACCTGGAAATGCATCTGAACAAAGTAATGGCACTGGCTCATCTGGGGCAACTGAATTTGCGACAGAATAAGTCTGGCTTTTGTGGATCGCTAGCGCTTGACGGAGAAAGGCATCGCATGAGTTTCAAATTCTTCTCCCTGGCCTCCTTTCACCTGTAAACTCCAATCTTAAATTGGGTTGCTTCAATTGTTGAAGAAGCTCGAGTTGCAGATGCGGTTCAATAAGAGAACATGAATATGATCGCTGGTTGTGGGAGCTAAAAAAATTTGAAATGAACAGGGAGGGAACTGCTCACCAAACCAAAATTCAAATTTTAAACTGAATGAGACTGCCATGGCATGCATGTTATGCATGTAGATGTTCTGTAACTCCGTATTCTGCCAGAAAGTTTCAAGGTTGAGAGCAGGTCACTATTGATTGTCAACTGATTGTTAGGCAGTTACATACATATTTATGAAGAGCCGACTACTACTTTACCACAGAGACACAAGAGGCAGCGCCGGTTACCAACTGTTTTTCCAATTCCAGTTGGTGGATAATCGGCCATATGTGGAGACCACGCCAGCCAACTGGCTTATCCAGGGCAAAAAATATTTTACATGCAACAAAGTAATAAATGCTGTGGCAGCTACACCGTGAACCGTTGGATCTCAATCTGTTTGAGATCCAACAGCTCACACTGCAGCCGCTACAACATTTATTACTATGCTGCATGTTGAATATTGTTAGACCTTATCCAGTATGAACGTACATGCTGATAAGCTTGACCATTAAGTGTAAATATTTTTATCTTAAAATTTGCAAACAAAATTTTATTTTTTTACGATTTTTAATACCATAGAGAGAAGAGACACAAGCCTAGGGAACTAGCCTCGGGATTCCGTATATTAACTCTTTTGTCAAAAGCCGATTTTTATAACAAGTGACGTAATTAATAAAAATTAGAATATTAAACTGTAACATGATCTCATCTCAATGTTGGTGAAGTTGGTTAGTATGTGACGCTGTACATAAAGCTAGTGAAAAAGGGCTGGAAAAACTAAAACTCACATCATATATATTAAGTATCAGTAATATAGTATATGTGACGTATTACATGTGATAAAACTAGGACTATAATATAGATTAATTTAGTGAAGTCGGTTAGTATGTGAGGCTGTACAGAAAACTAATGAAAAAGGGCTGAAAATCCTAGGACCCACATCATATATATATTAAGTATCAGTAATATACTATATGTGACATATTACATTTGATAAGACTAGGACTATAATATAAATTAGTAAAGCTTATGTACATCACTCGGCATTCAACAACTTGCACTTAATTTTTATCGTGTTCAAAATAACCATAAAAATTATCTCAATCTCACAAAAGGTACTTCAATTAACAATTTGAAATTACAAAAAAATAGATTATTATGTTTTACGAAAAGACACCTCCATTAAGAAAATAAAAACATATTTGATATTCAGAAAAACTTTTTAGTTGCAACAAGAAATAGTCAAACACAATCCCTGAAGGCTAAAAAAAATAAAAACTAGATCCAAATCATGCATTCAAGAGAGAAGGGAAAACAAACTGGAGAAAAGACCGAAAAATTAGGGTAAAAGAGGTGTTTATAAAGTGAAATGACCTACTTTTGATTCTTGGAAATTAGAAATTTCCTCACTTTATAAGATTGAGTCAAGTGGCAAGGGAAAAACCTTAGATTAGTCGTGTAGTTTTCCCTTTTTTTTTGGATTAGTTGCTAATTGTGTTTTTCAACTCTAAATTTTAAGATTTGCTTGAGAGGCTTTTAAAAAAAAATTCTTTATTCTAACAAGTGAGATTTATAGTCTCTTTTTGTGCCTTGTAGTAGGAATTTTTTAATAGGCATTTGACCTTTTATATTGTATTTCACATTTGTGGATACAGTAAAAGTAAACTTTACTAGGTAATATGGTATTAGAAAACATAGTCGTGACATTAATAAGGCAAGCGACCAAGTTTATGTGTAAGATACCCATCATTCTCTATTTTGAACCTTGGTATATGACTTATATACTTAGAATATCTAGAAGTATTTACATGATTATGTTATTAAATTTAAAATCAAAAGTAAAATTCAGATGTCACAAAATATGTATATATAAAGTAAACCCAAGGAATATTTCATTTTTCATAAAATCAAATTAAAACAAACCTTGTTGAGATCCTAATATTATACATTAAAGGTAAGTGGGTTTCAACAATTATATGAGCTGAATTGAGTTTTTATAAAACCTCACAAATTAATATTAAACTTGTATCCCTCATGTGATCTCATTAATGGATTACCTCTCTAGCCTACATGACTATTGCTAGCAAATAACCAAGAACACTAAAGCTTTGAGGGACATAAAGAGGTAGTTCATTCTTCTATTCAACCAACCCATATAACTTATGCGACCAACCATAGCATTGAAGAAAAACTTAAAGACATTGTTGGAAAGACTTGTTCATATATAGGAGAGAGACACTATGAGGGTGTTGCAGTAAGACCGGTTGACCCAACAAGAACTTCTAGGGAAGAGCATATAATTTATGTAGAGTTGTCGATGTCACCAATAGTCATGTATCTATGACTAGCTATGTGGCTTGTGCTACTTACCCCCTTGTGGGGAATAAAACTCAACAAAACTTCCTCAATATAGAATCTAACCAAGTATAGTGTAAGACGACAAGACTAAGATAGACAACTTCTTCTCCTTCAAATGGACTCCTCTTTCTCTCTCTAGCAAACTTTCTTGAGTTGTGAGTGTGTCCAAATGAGCAGGGCGCCTCATTTATTTATATACATCAGCTAGGAAGTCTAATAACCCAACATGGATGAACTCACCTCTCCAACAGGTCATGTTTTCCTTGGGAGACATAAATATACATTTTAGTGATTCTTTTGTGGATACTATTGACCCAACTTACAATGGAGGTTTTACCTCAATACTCTTCATGACAAATTACATCAATAACATCCTCATTCGGAGGAATAAAATCTCTAGAGTGGAGGGACACCAATAATATAATATAAAGTACAATAGAATATCTTTTGCGGTTACATTTTAACAATACTCCCTCTTAACAAGGAAGGTATTCTACATCAACAACAACAATGACTACAAATGTACAATTGACTGGTGGATCTATATGTGATAGCAAGTTTTGTAACAACATCATGAGTATCATCATCATCATGAAACAACATCATCACATAGCAACATCATCATTGTGGATTATCATCATCACAAAACATCATCGAAACATTGTCATCACAGATCATCATCATCATAAGTATGAGTCATCATCATCATCATGAGGAATCATCATCAACATCATAATCAATATGTGAATATTGTAACAACATCATCATCTACAACATTAGTATGTGAATACTAGAACACCATCATCATCTGCAACATTAGTATGTGAATACTGGAACAACATCACTTGTAAAATAATCATTATGTAGATATTAGAACAACAACAACATCATTAACATGTTAGTGCTAAAACAACATCATCAATAAATAGATGCTAGATCATCATTTGCATCATCATCATGGATATGTTGGAGCAACATCATCATCGACAACATGTAATGTTGGGACAACATCATCACCATTAACATAGAAATGTTGGAGCAACATTATCATCATCATCAACATAGAAATGTTGGAGCCTCATCATCATCATGACCACAAAGTGCTAGGACCACATCATCATAGAGTGCTGGAACAACATCATCATCAGCATAGAGTGTTGGGACCACATCATCATGCCCTTAGGATGTTTGAACAAACATCATGGTTGTAATGTCCCCAAAATTTGAAAATAATTTTTTTAATTTATTAGGCTAGTCATTTACTGCCTGAGATGGACATTATTTATACTTATGCAAAATGTGTTGTTCTTCGTTTACTATGTTGTATGGTCTTAAGCTGTTCTTACTTCTCGGTCTCATATTTCCGATGTGGTTATTAATGTAATACTATGTTCTCGTGATGTTTGTTTACTATCTTGTTCAATGGTTACGCATTTATAAGTATGTGTTGTTTTGATTACGTACTCATTGGTTAAAAAGTTTGATTATTGTTGTATAAACAATTCTGACTTAACTTGTTATTGGAAAAAGGGGTGGAGTGGCGTGACATGTTTCCCTTATAAACACCTGGAAGGTAACTCTTTTCTATTTGTCACCACGGGGCTTACTTAGTTCTTACAAACTAATGCATTTCTTTCCTTGTTGTGTGCAGGTGCACTTGACGACGAAAACTGCTTATAAAAGATGAACAAGACATACTTCCTGTTTCGTCACTAGCACTTGGCTTGGAGGATGACATATTTGCAGTCCTATCCTAGTGACTACTATGACGGTTGTTAGTTGATATTTATGCTAGGATGGATGTTTCACTAGCCTGAGATGCATAGGTTACTATCATTATATTTATGAACTTTACGAAAATGGTTTAAATTACTGCTGCACTTATCATTTACATGGCACACATTTTATATGGGATTAACACTTTTCAACTTGGTTTATGTTTTAATATAGTCTTGGTGTAAAATTCAAAACCTTAACATTAGCCCTCCATGGCATATTTCATATGCCATGGACCATGGCTAAACCCTATATATTCGATACCCATATTGGGAATTATGTATTGCATGTTGTTTGAACATGGTTTAAAGGGTGGCATGAACTATACACTATGGAATTCAATTTATGTTAATGGAGGCCAGGGTGGTGACATCAATGCACTTTGGAAAGCATGGGCCTAGAGCTTAGGGCTTGGGCTCTTGCATTTGTTTGGGTCATTTGCAGCATGGTTGCATGAGCTCTTCCTCTACGCTGTATGGTGGCATGAAGCTTTGAAGGTTGGCCATAATGAAAGGTACATATCCCACTCTGGTTTAACAATGTTTTTTTGTTTGTTTAGTTTGGTGTTCAAATCGTACTCCTTATCGTGGCTTGATTTTGTGTTGCAGGTTGCAGGGTTTGAAGAATGTGGGTCGTTGGTCTCCCTAAGGTCAACACCATACCCATTCGGGTAAGCCCTACTGTAACAAGTTCTTAACTTGTTCCTTCTCTCGCTTGGTTGTTGTGATAGAGTTAACAAAAATCGTCGCTGGTTGAATGTCTGTCTAGTTTTAATGGCTGCAAAATAGAAAGGGTATGTCTGTAAATTAAAATGTATAGCATTAGAGATGCCTGAAGGACTTGGGGTTTATGTTGGGGTTTAGTGTCTTTGGGCCGAGACTTAATGTATTCTGGTCTTTATTCATGGTGAACACTCCTAGGCTTTGTGAATTGTAATTATGGTTATGTTTGGGTACGACAACAAGACCATTGCTTGCAATGGTGCAAGGCCAAGGTTATATGGCTGTGTAAATTCCTACTTGGCTTAGAATGGATGATATGTACAACATTTACGCTATGTGTGTGTTTATTGGTTATTTATGTATGGTGTTTGCATACTATTTAAATCGTGGTTATGATTCTTACTCTTTGGCATTAGTTTATCTCTATGTGGAATCAAAATTTTGGTTTTAAGTTCTTATGTGGAAATGTTGACAGTGTTGTTTTGGCCTTGGGATCCATGCCGTAGGTTGCATTGGTTTTCCCACCATTCAAGCTGCGACTGTGCAATGAATTAATGTTTTCATGGTTGAAATCGTTGTTTAAGGTTATGCTATGTATTTAAATGTGATGGTCGTGACTGTGGGTTTAATCCTTCAGATGGGTGTCATTGCTATTCGCATAGCGTTGACAGGGTTTTTGGTGAGTTTGGATAATGTTTCAAGTTTTGTTATGGAAAGGGTCGAGGGCCATGAAATGGTTATAGCGTGTATTATTTGGGGCTTTTGACCTCTGTGTAGAGATTTAGTAGATTTCATTTACGGCCTCTATATTTAGAATAGCGTGGTTTGTTTATTCGATGGTTAAAACGCTACAACATTTAATAAAATAACAACGAATCCTACAGGATTCGATATGGTGTTTTGTAAACAAGTGGAATCCATAGGATTTGATCCTGGGTCACGATGATTGTAAAATGATTATTAATGTATGGGTTTATTTGGGCATTCCTACCTATAGGAATCGATCCTGTGATATGTTGGTTATTTATGTTATGTTTTAGTTAGTTCTTGTGTATAACGATGTGGTTGATTTTATTATGAATGTGATGGATGTATGTTGATTTTCGTAGATGTAGTTGATATTTTAATTATGTGGTTTAGTTATTTATGAATGAGATGGATTTATGGTTGGTTCTTGTTTATAAAAATCACATATCTCAGACCATCAAATGGTCTCAATAGCTTGATTGTTTTACTTGGTTAAATGTTTTATTCTTAGATGTGGAATATTGCGTTTATACAAATGTTTAAAATAGAGATCAAGATTTAGACCATTAGATGTCTCGATAGCTCGACTGTTTGGCATTTTTAATTTGTTATTTGATTATGGCACTATTTATAGATTATATTTAATTATTCGTTTTACTTCTAATTAAAGCTCTGGTGGCAATATGAAATTTTCCAGTAGAATCTATAGGTAATTATACATATACATAGGCTCTGTCTTAAGTAGTCCTAGGTTTTAGATATAAAACTAAAGATAGGAATAAAATCTAGACATAACTTTGGAAGAACAAAACCTTAAATAATTCTTAGAAAAGAATATAATTTGTAGACATAATTTTTAGGATTACAAACATAAAACTCCTAAACATTCTGGATAGACATAGGGTTTATAAATAAAGTGTAAACCCTTAAATATTCTAACAGGAAATAATTGCAGACATAAGGTTAGAAATATAACATAAACCCTTAATAATCCTAACAGGAAATAATTACAGACATAGGGTTAAAAATATAACAGAAATCCTTTAATATTTTAACAAGAAATATACTAGATAATGTAATGGAACAATAAAGAACCTCATACCTGTAAGGTGAAGCTATTCTAATGGCTGAAAACCTGCACACTTAATTACCCAACATTAACAAATTCATAGACAGATCTGACCTCTGTATAGATAACCGAATCACTTGGGAACTAGCATGTTCCACCCAACCATGACCCAGAAACATTCTTGATTTTCATTCAGATGCCCCTGAGTTGGTTCCAACATGCAAGTAGCTTAGAGCTCCTAAGGTAAGGATTCCCTAACTGGGATATCAGGTCTGAATCGGTTCTTCTTTTTCCTCCTAGGAAAATGTTATTCGAGAATTATCTTGAGAATAAACAGGTAGAAATAATGATTCACCAAAAAGAGGGAAGAGGTCCCCAAGCCTCTCTTTGGCTTGGGACTTTATAGGCATACTTTTTAGCCAAAGGGCCAGTTAAATCAAGAATCATTTGATTTCTTGATTTAACCCTTTTATTTAATTTAGGCACTTTTAATATTTAACTTAGGAACTTTTAACTAGTTCCTATTTGGACTTTTTTAGGTATTATAGTATTTAATTATCTTTAAGTAATAATAATAATAAATGGAGCCTTTCTTTGTTTCTTATACTTTTAATATTATTACTAAGCTTACCCTTATACATACCATGTATAAAATATATACTTATATATATATATTATTTGTTAACATTTATCTTTAGGCATCACATAGCATGATCCCTAAACTTATGACACTTTCTTCATTAAGACTGTCAGGTAGGTGGTTAGGTCTACTAGGCTAGGAAACTCTAAACATCCTTACATGTTGGATTCCCTCATATAACATGGTAGTTATTTAGTACTTAATGAGATACAAAAATTCAAGATTTCATTTAATCACTTATAAATTTAAGTCAGATGAGATCAATATTTTACTCGAGTCGTTTTCACTCGACATAATTAATTCTTTTCAGTAACTCCTAGCGCTTATCCAGAGCCCATACTCAATGCTAAAAAATAGGGATTTACAAACTTAGTGTAATTCCAGAGCTCCTCGCTCAACACTAATGCTAGGATGTATTTGTAGGATATACCTAGGGATACAATGGCCAAGGATCCGATGTTCCAGAGCTTATGCTCAACATCAAATTGGAAGGCTTCAGGGTTTATACCCAACACTTCCAATTATATTTTCATGTGCTTCATAGATTCTTCCTCAACAAAAAGGTTTACATAATTCATGTGTTCCAGAGCTCCTCGCTCAACACAACAAAACGCTCATGTGCTCCGGAGTTTCTCACTCAACACTACTTAAACACTCATGTGCTCCAGAGCTTCTCGCTCAACACAAACACTCAAATACTCTTGTGCTCTAGAGCTTCTTGCTCAACACAAAACATCTCATCAATCATGTGCTTTAGGGTCCATGCCCAACACATAAAATCATACATAAAACATATGTAACTGGCTTATGCCCAATATATCAAACAAATCATCATGTTCATATGTATTGGGGTCCTAAACCCAATATCTCAAATAAAACATCAAAGTAACATCATAGTCAATGGGGTTTATGCCCATAAGTGTTAGGTCAAATTCAGGATATTACATCCCTCCCCGCTTATAACAACACTGTCCTTGGTGTTCTAGGGACTCGAAATGAAATCATGAAACAAGGTGGGGTATGCCTTTGTCATGGTCGCTTCATTCTCCCAAGTAGCCTCATCGACTTTGAAGTGCTTCCATTGGACTTTTAACTGGACTATGGTGCGCTTCCTAAGCTGGACCTTTCTCTTGTCCAATATATGAAGAGGTTCAGAGGAAAACTCCTCTTTAGGTTCCACTTGTACTAATGACCAATCAATCACATGTTTAGTATCATAAATATATTTCTTTAATAATGATGCATGGAGAACATTATGGAATCTTATGTGAGCGGTTAATGCTAGTTCATATGCCATTGTCCCTCACTTGTCCAGTATCTCAAAGGGTCCACAAAATCTAGGTGCTAACTTACTGCACCTTCCCAAGCTCAATGAGCTTCATTTTTATTTTAATTTCAAGTAGACATGGTTGCCTATTTGATAATATTTATCTTTTATTTTCTTATCCATGTAGCTTTTATGGCGGTCTTGTGCTTCTTTAAGATTCACCTAGACCTTGGTAACCAATTGTTCCAAGTCCTTTAACAAGTCAGGCCCTAAGATGAGCCAATCCACTGGGCTATCCGAAGCAACCAGTGTTCTACACTTCTGTCCATAGAGTACCTCAAAGGGAATCATCTTGGCAGAAGTCTGGTATCCGTTGTTATACGCAAACTCTACAAGATCCAGGTAATATTCCCACTGTGTGGGGTTGTTCATGACATACATCCTAAGCATGTCCTCGACAATCTAGTTTACCCTTTCTGTCTTCCCATCTGTCTGCGGGTGATAAGAAATACTAAAGTTCAACTATGTCTCTAATCCAAAAAATAAGGATCTCCAAAAGTTTCTAGTAAACTTAGTATCTCGATCCAAGATGATTTCCTTGGGTATCCTGTGCAATCTAATTATCTCCTTCAAGAAGATATCAGCAATGTGTACTGCCTTATAGGTCGACTTCACTGGAATGAAGTGTGTTTCTATTGACAATTCATAAACTACTACAAACATAGAATCATTTTGTTCCTTACTCTTAGGTATACCTGTGATAAAATCCATACTAATGACCTCCCATTTCCATTTCAGAATGGGTAATGGATGTAGAAACCCCGAAGGATGCTGGTGCTCAGCTTTGACCAGCTGAAATTCTTGACATTTTGTGATAAACAATGGTATGTCAGCCTTTAACTTATGCCAGAAAAAAAGTGTCTCTTAACAGCTAATATCATCTTTTGATATCTCGGATGCCTCGAGTAGGGTATCCAATGAAATTTCGTGAGGATGCTGGACCGAATGTCTCCTCCTTTCGGAATGCACAATCTCTCCTTAGACCATAGCAATCTCGTTTCTTCTACCTTGTACTCTTTTTATTGTTGAAACAACATGTCCTCTCAAAATTTCTTGAGGATTTATACATAGAAAGGGTCAACTCTGTTGGTCGTTCTAATCCTCGTGTAAATCCGAATTGGTTTGAATTACAGTCACCTCATATATCATATGAGTTTGTTGGATTAAAGCATCAGTAATCTTGTTCTCTTTTCCCTTTATATGTTTTATCTTGAAATGGTACTTGCTAAGGAAATCCAACCATCTGGTTTTCTTGGAATTTAGATCAGGTTGCTCAGATAAATACTTTAGACTCATATTGTCTGTCTTCAGAAGGAATTTCCTTCCCATGAGGTAGTGCCTGCACATTTTCAAGGCGTGGATGATGGATGCTAACTCAACATCATATGTGGGGTAGTTCTACTCATGTTATTTTAACTTTCCTGATTCATAACAGATCACGTAATCGTTCTGCAAGAGGACTCCTCTGAGCCCTTCCTTGCTTGCATCTGTGTAAACAATGAAATCCCCATCGGGATTGGCAATTCATAGCATCGGTGCAATTGTTAAGAGCTTCTTAAGATTTTGAAAACTTTCCTCTCACTTGGTTTTCCATAAGAAATTATTTTCATTCTTTTGCAAAGAGGTCATGGGACAAGCTATTCTTGAGAATTTCTCAATGAACTTTCGATAATATCTGACTAATCCCAAAAAGGATCTAATGTTGGTGACACTAGTAGGGGTAGTCCAATAATCTATGGCTTTAATATTTTTCAGGTCCACAGCTTTCTATGTCTCAAAGATGATGTGACCCAAGTACTGTATCTGTGGTTTGTAAAAATCACATTTACTAAACTTGGCATAGAGCTGGTGTTCTCGTAACACCTGTAGAACTATGCGGAGGTGTTCCTCATGCTCCTCTTTACTCTTAGCCTAAAATAGGATGTCATATATACATACCAACACAATTTTTTCTAGATATTTATTGAATATAATATTCATCATACACATAAAGTTCATGGGTGCATTCGTCAACCCAAATGACATTGCTACAAACTCGTAGTGACCATACCTTGTACGAAAGGTGGTTCTGTGAATATCCTTGTTGCAAATCCGTACTTGATGGTACCTAGATCGCTGGTTAATCTTTGAAAAGATCTTGGCTCATCCTACTTGATCGAATAAGTCATTGATCCTAGGGAGTGGGTATCGATTCTTGATAGTCATGTTGTTAAGATGACGGTACTCAATGCACATCGACATCATACCATCCTTCTTCTTTATGACAAGTATTGGTGCTCCCAAAGGGGACACACTTGGTCAGATATATCCTTTTTCTATCAATTCCTGCAACTGTAGTTTTAGTTCCACCAACTCTAGTGCACTCATGCGGTAAGGGGCTTTCGAAGTTGGAACTAATCCTGGAGTTAGTTCTATGGAAACGTTTAGGTCTCATTTTGGTGGTAATACTGGGACTTCCTCAGGAAACACATCCTTGAAATATACAAGAACTAGAAGTTCTCTATGTGTTGTTCTCTTTCAGCTTCTATGTCTTATATGTTTACTGCAAATAGCTTGCAGCCTTTCCTAATGCACTTCTTTTCTTGTAAAGCAGATATCTGCCTTACAGAATTTTCTTTGGTATGCCTTGAATATTTACTTGATTCCCTTGGCTATATGTACACAAGATTGACTTGTGTAAGCAATCGAGCATGACATGGTGTTGTTCCAACCAATCCATGACGATAAGTATATCATATGATCGAAAGGGTAGTATGTTTAGGTTTACTCTAGCAAGAAAACCATTCAGGTTTACCTCACAATATTTAACTAATTCCAAAACTTTCCATTTCGTACCTATGGTTAATTGCACCAACCCAAGTTTATCATGTTTAACTTTTCCTAGTTTACATACATCAACAATTTTTGGTGATGCATAGCTCCGGCAAGCACTGGGGTCAATTAGTATTGAAATAGAAGTGTTTAAGATCTTACCTTCTATCTCAACCATGGTAGCCTGATGGTTTGCCTATCAACCATCCAAGGCTGCATAAATCCGCAATGTTCTAGATATGTCCTCTACCATTGGTTCTTCCTGTAAGTTGTGCAAGACCCCATTGGTCTTATTCTTACAGTACCGGTCATAATGAGGCCCTTGGCATTTCCAACATTTAATTTGCAGTGGGGAAACATTGGCTCCCCCATTTGTTTCCGTCTTGTTAGCATTTAGAGCTAGTACATATGCCTTTGTACCTGATTTGTTGAAGTTCTTATTGGCTGGAAAACTATTGTTCTGTTTTATGTACAATGGTGGGTTAAATCCTTTTTTGTAGTTATCGGAGAAGGTCCTAGACCTGTCTCTGCTTCTGTTAAGGTTCTCTTGCCTTAGCTATCCATGCTCATAGAAAATCCTAGCTTTGTGTAAGGTGGTGTTAAAAAATTTTGGCATGTCAAATTCAATCCTCTCCCGAAAGTTGGGAGGAAGACATCGTAAAAAATGATGTATTTTTACTTTATCATCCTTGATGTAGGATACATAATGCAACATATGCACAAATATGTTAATAAAAGAATCCATAGTCATGGATCCCATACGTAACTCATGAAACTCTTTCACTTTAATGTCAAAGAACCTCTCTGACATGTATTTCTGTTGAAAAATCTTGCGAAACTTACTCCATCGTATTACTCTTAACTCATCTTTCTTGGTATGCTTCAAGTCTCTCCACCATCTAGCTGCTTTTCCATTTAAGTTATAGATCGATAGACGCGATTTCATTTTTCTAGAGTAGTTATGAACTTGGAAGTATTTGCTCATATCCAATAGCCACTCTTTAGCTTTTTCCCCCGTATTTATCTCTCCTTCATAGGTTGGGGATTTTATTTTTCAGAACTCTCCTTGAAGATTGTCATGCTTTCTCAGTTTCTTTCTGCATGGGGAAAGAAAATCATCAATAGAAATACTGTTATAATCTCCTTTTGGAGGTTTAGGGGTATGCTCTTCATTTCCTTCTTCTCGCAAGCTGTTGGCCTATTTATGATAAAATTATTTCTTTAACCTGTTTGTGGAATGAGTGGGTTTTCCCTACGGGATTCCTCCCGTCATGTTTCACTACAATACTTCATTAATTTCTTGTTGTTCCTCTCTTTCATTTAGATTATCATCTTTGAAACTCTGCAATTTTTCTTGGAGACTTTGTATGGTTTTCATTATATCAGAATTCAGTTCCACCACCAATTCTACTTCCTAGGTGGGGGTATCCAACTTCCCTTGCCGGCTGTTATCTTCTTCAGTGTTCATGATTTGCACTATTCTTTTAAAATCCTGCAATTGCAAATTTTTTAATAACAGGAAAAATTTCTGTTAGTTAACAACATTTAAAAACATACTTTATTTTCCTTGCAACGAATGTCTGGTATGCCCATTTGGTCTCTTAGTTTTGAAACTGGGCTTTGATACCACTTGTAATGTCCCTAAATATTGAATTTTTATTTATTTATTAGGCTAGTCATTTACTACCTGAGCTGGACATTATTTATACATATGCGGAATGTGTCATTCTTTGTTTACTGTGATGTATGGTCGTAAGCTGTTCTTATTTCCTGCTCTCATATTTCGATGCAGTTATTAATGTAATACTATGTTGTCGTGATGTTTGTTGGTTACAAATTTATAAGTATGTGTTTTTTTGATTATGTACTCATTGGTTAAAAAGTTTGATTATTGTTGTATAAACAATTCTCACTTAACTTGTTATTGTTAAAAGGGATGGAGTGGCATGACATGTTTCCCTTGTAAACACCTAGAAGGTAACTGTTTTCTATTTTTCACCATGGGGCTTACTTAGTTCTTACAAACTAATGCATTTCTTTCCTTGTCGCGTGCGGGTGCACTTAACTACGGAAACTGCTTATAAAAGCTGAATAAGACATACTGCCCATTTCGTCACTAGCACTTGGCTTGAATGATGACATATTTACAGTCCTATCCCAGTGACTACCGTGAAGGTTGTTAGTTGATATTTACACTAGGATGGATGTTTCACTAGCCTGAGTTGCACGAGTTACTATCATTATTTTTATGGACTTTACGACAGTGGTTTAAATTACTGTTGCACTTATCATTTATATGGCACACATTTTGTATGGGATTAACACTTTATAACTTGGTTGAGGTTTTAATATAGTCTTGGTGTAAAATTTAAAACCTTAACATTAGCCCTCCATGGCATATTTCATATTCCATGGACCATGGATAAACCCTATGTATTCAATACCTATAATGGGAATTATGTATTGCATGTTGTTTGAACATGGTTTGAAGGGTGGCAGGAACTATACACTATGGAATTCTATTTTATGTTAATGGAGGCCAAGGTGGTGACATTAATGCACTTTGGAAAGCATGGGCCTCAAGCTTAGGGATTGGGCTCTTGCATTGGTTTGGGTCATTTGTAGCATGGCTGCATGATCTCTTCCTCTGCACTATTTGGTGGTGTGAATATTTGAAGGCTGACCATGATGAAAGGCACGTATCCCACTCTAGTTTAACAACGTTTGTTTGTTCAGTTTGGTGTTCAAATTTTACTCCTTATCATGGATTTATTTTGTGTTGCAGGTTGTAGAGTTTGAAGAAATCTGGGTCATGGGTCATTGGTCACCTTGAGGTCAACACCACACCTATTTGGGTAAGCTCTGCTATAACAAGTTATTAACTTGTTCCTTCTCTCGCATGGTTGTTGTGACAAAGTTAACAAAACTAGTCATGGGTTGAATGTCTATATAGTTTTAATGGCTGCGAAATAGAAAGGGTATGCCTGTAAATTAAAATGTATAGCATCAAAGATGCGTGAAGGACTTGGGGTTTATGTTTGGGTTTAGTGTCTTCGGTCCAGGACTTAATGTATTCTGGTTTTTATTCATGGATATCCTATGTAGTATTGATGCCTTGGTAAACATTCCCAGGTTGTGTGAATTGTAATTATGGTTATGTTTGGGTACGACGACATCACGATTTCTTGCAATGGTGCAAGGCCATGGTTATATGACTTTATAAATTCCTACTTGATTTAGAATGGATGATATGTACAACATTTACACTCTGTGTGTGTTTATTGGTTATTTATATATGGTGTTTGCATAATGCTTAAATCATGGTTATGATTCTTACTCTTTGGCATTAGTTTATTTCCGTGTGGAATCAAAATTTTGGTTTTAAGTTATTATTTGAAAATCTTGACAACATTGTTTTGGCATTCGGAGCCATGTCGTAGGTTGCATTGGCGTTGTTTCCATTCATGGTACGACTGTGCAATGACTTAATGTTTTCACGGTTGAAATCATTGTTTAAGGTTATGTTGTGTATTTAAATGTGATGGTTGTGACTGTGGGTGTAACCCTTCAGATGGGTGTCGTTGCTATTCGTATAGCGTTGATAGGGTTTTTGGTGAGTTTTGATAATGTTTTAAGGTTTGTTATGGAAAGGTATAAGAGCCATGAAATAGTTATAGCGTGTATTATTCGGGTATTTTGACCTTTGTGTAGAGATTTAGTATATTTGAGTGACGGCCTGTGTATTTATAATAGCATGTTTTGTTTATTCGATGGTTAAAACACTACAACATTCAATAAAATAACAATGAATCATACATGATTTGATATGGTGTTTTGTAAACAAGTGGACTCCATAGGATTTGATCATGGGTCACGATGATTGTAAAATGATTATTAATGTATGGGTTTATTTGGTCATTCCTTCCTATAGGGATTGATCTTGTGATTTATTGGTTATTTATCGTGCTATGTTTTAGTTAGTTCTTGTGTATAACGATGTGGTTGATTTTATTATGAATGTGATGGATGCATGTTGATTTTCGTAGATGTAGTTTATATATTAATTATGTGGTTTGGTTATTTATGAATGAGATGGATTTATGGTTGGTTCTTATTTATAAAAATCATAAATCTTAGACCATCAAATGGTCTCAATAGCTTGACTGTTTTACTTGGTTAAATGTTTTATTCTTAGATGTGGAATATTGCGTTTATAAGGATGTTTAAAATAGAGATAAAGCTTTAGACCATTAGAGGTATCGATAGCTTGATTGTTTGGCATTTTTAATTTGTTATTTGATTATGACTCTGTTTATAGCTTATATTGAATTAGTCGTTTTAATTCTAATTAAAGGTTTGCTGGCAATATGAAATATGCCAGTAGAATCCATAGGTAATTATACATATACGTAGGCTCTGTCTTAAGTAGTCCTAGGTTTTAGAGATAAAACTAAAGATAGGAATAAAATGCAGACATAACTTTGGAAGAACAAAACCTTAAATAATTCTTAGACAAGAAAATAATTTGCACACATAGTTTTTAGGATTACAAACATAAAACCCCTAAACATTCTGGACAAACATAGGGTTTATAAATAAAGTGTAAACCCTTAAATATTCTAACACAAAATAATTGCAGACATAGGGTTGGAAATATAACATAAACCCTTAATAATCCTAACAGGAAATAATTACAGACACAGGGTTAAAAATATAGCATAAACCCTTTAATATTTTAACAAGAAATATACTAGATAATGGAATGGAACAATCAAGAACCTCATACTTGTAAGGTGAATCTATTCCAATGGATGAAAAACTGTACACTTAATTACCCAGCATTAACAAATCCATCGACATATCTGACCTCTATATAGATAATCGAATCACTTGGGAACTATCACGTTCCACCCAACCATGGCCCAGAACCATTCCTGGTTTTCATCCTGATCTCGCCCCAAGTTGGTTCCCATATGCAAGTAGCTTAGAGATCCTAAGGTAAGGCTTCCCTAACTGGGATATCAGATCTGAATCAGTTCTCCTTTTTCCTCTTAGGAAAATGTTCTCCAAGAACTCTCTTGAGAATAAATAGGTAGAAATAATGATTCACCCAAAAGATGGAAGAGATCCCCAAGCCTCTCTTTGGCTTGGGAATTTATAGGCAGGATTTTCAATCAAAGGGGTAGTTAAATCAAGAGTCATTTGATTCCTTAATTTAACCCTTTTATTTAATTTAGGCACTTTTAATATTTAACTTAGGAACTTTTAGCTAGTTCTTATTTGGACTTTTGTAGGTTATACTATTTAATTATCTTTAAGTAATAATACTAATAAATGGAGCCTTTATTTCTTTCTTATACTTTTAATATTATTAATAAGCTTACCCTTATACATACCATGTATAAAATACATACATACATACTTACATACATACATACATACATACATACATACATACATACATACATACATACATACATACATACATATATATATATATATATATATATATATATATATATATATAATTTGTTAACATTTGTCTTTAGGTATCATATAGCATGATCCGTAAACTTATGACACTTTCTTCATTAAGGTCGTTGGGTAAGTGGTTAGGTCTACTAGGCTAGGAAACTCTAAACATCCTTGCATGTTGGATTCCCTCATATAACATGGTAGTTCTTCAGTACTTGATGAGATACATAAATTCGAGATTTCATTTAATCACTTATAAATAAGTCAAATGAGATCAATATTTTACTCGAGTCGTTTTCACTCGACATATATAATTCTTTTCAGTAGCTTTTATCTAGAGCCCATAATCAACGTTAAAAAATAGGGATTTGCAAACTTAGTGCAATTCCATAGCTCCTCGCTCAACACTAATGCTAGGATGTATTTGTAGGATACACCTAGGGATACAATGGCCAAGGATCCAATGTTCCAGAGCTTATGCTCAACATCAACTTGGAAGGCTCCAGGGCTTATTCCCAACACTTCCAATTATATTTTCATGTGCTTTAGAGCTTCCTCCTCAATACAAACATTCAATGTCTCATGTGCTCCAGAGCTTCTTTCTCAACAAAAAAAATCTCATCAATCATGTGCTTTAGGGTCCATGCCCAACACATAAAATCATACATAAAACATATGTAAATGGATTATGTCCAATATATCAAACAAATCATCATGTTCATATGCAGTGGGGTCCTAGACCCAATATATCAAAATAAAAAAACAAAATAACATCATAGTCAATGGGGCTTATTCCCATAACTGTTAAGTCAAAATTCAGGATATTACAATGGTGGGTACTCTGATAGATCCACTGGGAATTTTCTAGCTTACTAACCCTTTCAGGCCAAACAATCCTAGCAAGAAAAAATGGATATAAATAGGGACAAAACAAGCCTTGTATCACTTACTAACCCTTTTGAGCTAAACAAGCCTAGCCAAACATAGTAATCCCCTTAGGATCAAATAGGCCTCTTCTAGCTTACTAACCCTTTAGGGCCAAACAAGCCTAGCTAGACATACCATACCTAGATTGAGATACCACACCATTGTAACAGGAAACCTACAACATCATCATCGTCATCATCAATCCCTCTTTCGAGAGAGGTCCTTTCGGACTATACTAATCTTGTCTCGAAAGTATTCAAACTTTATACAATACATAGGCTTAGCCAATACATTGGCCACTTGTTCCTCTGGAGGAACATATTGGATTTGTATAGCACCCTTATGCACCATCTATCAAATATAATGAAACTTTATCTCTATGTGTTTTGACTTGTCATGAAAAAATAGGTTCTCTATCAGCTTGATTCAACTTTAATTATCACAATATATATCAGTCACATCCATCTCTGTATCAAACAATCTTGTCAACAACTTGCAGAGCCAAATTTATTCACTACAGGATGAACATGTGGAAATGTATTCAACCTCTGATGTATTGATAGCAGAAAAAGTATTCTTTCTTCTAAGCCATGAGATCACACCTGATCCCAAACTGAAACAACATACTAAGGTACTCTTCCTGTCATCAGTGCTCCTAGCCCAATCTGAATATGTATAACCATGTAGTCTAATCTTAGCATTTACTGCATATCTAAGTCCACAAGCCAATGTACCCCTAAGGTACCTTATCACATGTTTTTCTACAACTAGGTTAATATGTTGAGGCTCCACCATATACTGACCTAGTGTGCTTACAACAAAACATATATCTGGTCTTATATTTGCCAGATACATTAGGGAGCCAATAATTCATCGGTACAATGTGACATCCATTGTATCTGATGAATCATCATTAAGTATATTCAAGTTGGTCTCCATCGGAGTGTTTGTAGATTTGCAATATAGCACCCCAAATCTATTTAGTATCTCAACAACATATTTTCCTTTATTTAGGAATATCTCATTTGGGAACTGCCACACTTCAAGACCGAGAAAATAGTGCATCATACCAAGATCTTTCATTTCGAATTTAACAACAAGCTTATTCTTACATTCATTAAAAATATTTTATTCACTTGTTAGGAATAGATCATCAACATATAGCAACAGAATCATAATACCTTCATTGACAACCTTGTAGTAAAGGTTGGAGTTTTCTTTCCTCTCGGTAAATCCCAAGTTCATCAGAAATCCATCAATTCTTCCACACCATGCTATGGGTACTTTCTTTAATCCTTATATTAATTTCTTCAATATGCATACATGTGAATTTCTGTCTTGGGTTTCAAAACCTAGAGGTCTCTCAATGTATACTTCTTCTATTACTCCATTTAAGAATTTTGTATTTACATCCATTTCATGTAGCTTGCATTTCATTTTGGATGCTAAGGAAATGACAATTATGATTGAGGTATATCTTTCTATTGGTGGAAAGGTGTCTTCATAATCAAATCCTTCTTTCTGTGAGAATCCTCAAGTGATGAATCTTTCCTTGTACTTCTCAATACTTTCATCTATTGAATGTTTTTTCTTGAATATCCACTTTGAAGAAACAAATGATTTCTCCCTTGGTCTTGGTACTACATCCCAAACATCATTCTTTATGATATACTGGTATTCTCTGATCATAGCATCCATCCAATCCTTCTTATTTGTAGATTCTTCAAAACAAGTGGGTTTTGCATCAACAAGATTACACATCAATGCCACATAGCTCAAATAGTTCCTTGATATTTTGCTGCCTTCTGGAGCTCCATATTTTTATGCACCTTGGATGAAATCTCGAGCCCAATATGATCTTCCCTTTTGGTGAAATCATTTCCGGAGGTGTCTCCATAGGCCTCGGGGCTCTATCATGTCATGGTATTCTACTAACTACTCTTCTTCAACATTTCAAACTGGTATTTTACAGGTTTCTTCAACTCTAGAGGCATCATGTTCTTTGTATTGATATTTGTGTACATGGTTCTTTATAGACTCATTGAACGTTGCATATTCATTTAATATAACATCTATACTAATCTCGATTTGGCGATAACCTGGAATGTAAACTCTATAATCTCTTGATTGATCATTGTATCCAATAGATATTCCATTCTTTTTTAAAGGGTCCAATTTTGATATTTTCTCCTTGGGAACATTTATAAATACAAGAAATCCAAATTTCTTCGGTATTTTCTCTGGTAAACATTTCTTTTGGGGTTTTGTTCCCAAGGGAACTATGGGAGATTCTATCCTGAGCATACACTGTGGTTCTAGCTGCTTTAGCCAAAAGGTGCATGGGTAGGTCTTGATCATGAATCATTGCATTCACAACTTCCATGATGGTTCTATAATTTCTTTCTACTACTCCATTCAGTTGATGATTATAGGGTGTGATGATATCCCTTTTAATCCTAGCTTGTTTTTAGAGAACTTTGAATTCATTTGAAGTGGATTCTCATCTAGTGTCGGATCTCAAGATCTTGATATTCTTTTTTAGATAAATTCTCCACAAGAGCCTTTAATTATTTGAATCTTTCAAATACTTCATCTTTTCCTTTCAATAAATAAATCCAAGTTTTGGGGAATAATCGTCGATAAAAAAACATAATAAGCATACTCGCTTGATGAAGTGGCTAACATTAGACCACATACATCTGAATGAAAAATGTCTAAGATCCATTTTTCTTTATTGTTACTGCTTGGAAATTAGTTCTTGGTATTCTTCCCTTGAGCACATCCTTTGAAAAATCTGTCATGGTTGACTCATATTTCTAGCAAGCCAATGACTACCTTGCTCACAATTGGAAGTGCTTTGTAGTTTACATGAGCAAGTATCCTATGCCATTGCTCACATGGGTTGATGGTACTGGCTATTAGAGTTGATTCTTAGTGTCCCTTTAGCTTGTAATGTCCCTATTATAGTTGATTCTTAGTGTCCCTTCTTCTTCACCGATCACAACTGCATCATCTATTGTCTTTCCCTTTTGCCACATCAAGGCCTATCCAACTACAAAATCAACTTTGAAACCTTTATTTTCTAGAGATGAGATAAAAATTAGATTCTTATTCAATACTAGGACATATAAGACTTCCTTCATCTTCATAGACTTTCCTGATTCCAACTTGTAATAGGATTCTCCCATTCCTTTGTTTGGATATTTATAGTCATCTTCAAGCTTTCCATTGTGTGGATATTATTTTTGAATAAGACAATGGAGAGAGTCTTTATAACCTATAATATGTTTGGAAGCTCCATTGTCTACAAGCCAAGTGTCACTTTCATGGGAAATTGGTCTAGTAAGGGCCGAGATCAACAGACATTCTTCAATGGATTTTTCATCTTCATTGTTCTATTCTTTATTTGAAAATTGAGTCATCATATTCAATTGCATGGGCATGGAACTTATTATTTCCCTTCTTGGATTGTTCTGCTTTGAGTGGAAAATTTATTGTAATGTGTCCCATCTTGTGACATATGAAGCATTCAAAAGATGAGAAGTATATTTTGGGTCTTGAGTTCCTTCAAAAATTTTGATTTCTTCTAGGATATTGATCACAATTCTTTCCTTTGTTTGATCCTTTCTCTGCATGAGATACCAAGGTTTGATCTTCATCATAATTTATATTTTCTTATGTGTTGGCTATTCTTCCTTGTTCCTACACACATTCTTCCCAAAGACTGCTGAACTTGGTGAGCTTTCTTCTAGCACATATACCTATGAAGAAATATTACCAATCCCATGGGATACCATTTAAGGTGGTAATCGAAAATCGCAACTTCTAATTCCTCCACCATGTCACCAATAGCCACCAATTGTTCTTTAATATAAGACACTCTTGTGAAGTATGACTACATAGTTTCTCCTTTTGAATATTCACTCCCTTGAGTTGGTTTCTTAAGGTCATTCTTTTGTTGATGTTGTTTCCTTCCAATAGACATTTTAAAGAATCAAACATTTATTTTGGAGTATTCTTTGATGATACTTGAGGAATAAAATGATCCTTGATGGAATGAGCTATGATCATTTTATCTTTGATCATGTCCTTATTGTTCTTGGACTTTGCTTCATCTCCCTCTCATTCCTTGACCTCTTCTCTAATGTATCCTTCTAGATCATGTTCTTCAAGGATGAGCATGATTCTTTATTTCTATGCTCTGAAATCTTCTGCTCCTTCAAGCTTTTCATTGAGCTTGGTTCTGTTTGTCATCTTAAAGGAATGAGAAGCTCAAATGGAAATATAAGAGATAATACTCACCAATTTGAGGACTTGTTTTGGAATCTGTTTTAGGATGACCTAGGTTTTGATGGGAAAACCCTAATTTTTTAGTTATGATCACTTGTAGGGATGATTCAAGGAAAACATGAGACTCCCCAAGGTGATATAGACTGTATCTTTCTTTTCTTGAATCTGTGGGTGGAAAATTGAAAAATACGATGCCCCGGTTCCTCCTGGCATTAATGACATGTCAAAAATTGAAAGTATTCGAAACTAAATTTTGTCACCATAGAAAGATGTGCCCTCCTAGGGAGAGTTATACTATCCTTATTTTCTTGCTGATCTAATGAGGTAGTTTTTCATAATAGAAAACCCTAGCCTCTTGTACTACGGGAAATATTGTTGCATAGTATCTTCTTTTAAGTTGGCTCTGATACCATGTTATATTTAAAAAAAAATTGTGCCTAATAAGAAATAAATATCAGTGTATAGAGAATCCTAAAGAAAAAAGAGAGTTGTTCCTAAAAGGAGCAACTGGAGCAAACAAAGAAATACCCACCATATTTTGGCAAGAAAATAGTTTTGGAGGTTGATAGCTTGAACACCATTGATAATGTGAAGGAAAAGATCCAAGATCTTGGGTAGTGTTCAAGAAGTGGAATGCATATATTTTTCAAGATGAGTGATAGTTGGAACTTTTCTCAATTCAAGGTTTGGAACACCGTTCCCAGAGGGTACCAAATTTGGTTCAAAAAGTGTTAAGCAGTAGTTGGCAGACTACTATATATAAATATATTGGTCAAAATTACAATACCACATGAAGAAAGTGAAATCAAATACTTCAGTTTCTCAATACAAGAAACAAATTAGTGTTAGGGGTCTATTGGAGTGAATTTTTAGACCTGTCTAAGGAGTTGTGCACTAGAAGTGGACCATGTGACAACTCAACAATTGGACCAAAGTGCAGACAAAGTGAAATTTAGTAAGAATTAGTTGTACATATATGTCCAGTTTGTAACGGGATCATGCCATTCCAAAATATATAAATTTATAAGGGGTTTATGGGTTAAATAGTTTTTAATAGAAGCGAAGTATGATTAGTCATGAAGAAGTGTTGTTTTATTGTGTAATGTTGGGTAGTCTAAAGTTTGAAACATATATCTAATGTGCATTGCACAATTTTTGTAATATTGAAACATAGATCTAATGCGCATTGCGCAATTTTTTTGTAATTTTTGTAATTTTTGTAATTAAATAGTATGTAATAAAGGTGTTGCTGCCCCTAGTATTTTTGTCTTTGTCTCGATTTTCAAAACCTTTCTATGTTTTGGCAGAAGCAGCTAGTTGGGCTTGTGTAGGTGAGGGACAAGGGAAAGGCACAAGAATAGAAACTATTGGTTGAGCTAAGGTTAATACCAAATGAGGAGTTTACACACCTTGCATAGGAGGAATAGGAGGATCCAAGTAATGTATAGTGATCCCTAAGGTGATATTAGGTCAACTCAATGTGGCCATCATGAGCATACTTAACATTATTGATTGACCTTTTATTATACTGATAATTAGATAGGTGACTTCCTCTTTGTTGATACCATATAACTATTACAACATCATTCATGGTGTGTAATACCTTTAGTTCTTCAAACCGATTCATTGGTATGAAATATCGAAATGAAATGGAAATGGAATCGTATAAAATTATAATGACATTATAATAGAAGATGGATTTCAAAATTAGTCAGATAGATTCAATTCTAAAATCAAGTAGGTTGGGGGACACCCCCAATAATTGAAATTTATTATGATTGGAAGGAATTAATGGTTATAAACTTGATTAACTAGGAACCTAACCCTTAGGATGTCACATTCAATTTGTGAATGAGCGATCACCTCAAATATAATATTATATATTGAGCCCTGTCATCCCACAAAATTCACAATCATGTATGTAATATAGTTATATCTTTTGTGGATTTATAGATAGAGTGCTCCAAGAAAGCATACCTTGTCCTTATTATTTACCTCTAGAGATATATGGATATGGTCCAATACAATGGAGTTTTTATTTTTAGGTTAATACTTAGTCCTTGATCATAATCATCATCATCATCATCATCATCATCATCATCATCTTCATCATCATCACCATCATCACCATCATCACTGTCTTTGAAATCATGACCATCAATGTCATCGTCATTTTCATAATCACCATAATAAATATCATCATAATCTTAGACATCGTCATCATCATATTGATCAAGTAGATTCAATGATGATGATGATGGTGATGACGATGATGATGTCAATGATGATGATGATGATGATGATGGTGGTGGTGGTGGTGGTGGTGGTGGTGGTGGTGGTGATGATGATGAGGGTGAAGATGACAATGATTATGACGAGGATGAGGATGAATATGTCGATGATAATGATGAGGATGATGGCGATGATGATGATGATGGTGATGATGATGGTGATGATGGTGATGACGATGGTGATGATGATGATGGTGGTGATGAATGTATATAATATGTTTATTTATTTGTTCAAATTTCAAAGTGTTCCTACAAACATTTTCTACAAGTGTGACCTTCAAATGTATGCTCCAAATGCGTTGGATTTGCATAATTTCCCCATTTAAGAGGTATAAGGAAGCAAGACTTGTAGAACAACCTCGAATGAACGAAGACAATTGGGCATCATCCACCACCCCCTACTCCACTTTGATCATGTAGTTTAGTAATAATCTCACATCAATGCATCTCAATAGGCTCATATACTCATGACCGAAGCCAAATGAGCATGGTCCAAGAGTTTAAATGCTTTTTGAAGCTCCTCTCCAACTGGCTCTTGTGCTCTCGAAACTTCTACTCTCCAAAGTGTTCTATCGAAAATATGTTCAATTTGTAATTTTTTAATTATTTTGTAGGTGCAATTGGTAAGTAAAATTAGATATGTGAGTTCTCTTCTTCGATTGGTTGTGAAGTAGCCATGTGGGTCGCCCTTTCCTGCCCTAACCTCCCACTAAGTCTGGATTTTTTTATTAATTTTTTATTTACAAGAGGATTTGTTTCCTATTATTAGAAATTTTTCTGATATATAGGATCAGTTTCCATCCACAAGAAGAAAACAGATTGGGGTCTGTTAATGGATCCATTTCTGACAAACAAAAGAGCCCAAAATGACCATTATCTTTGTGATCAGAGCTTTAGTGGTTCTGGTCTGCATTGGGTACATGTAAATAACCAATGAAAAATGCATCAATATCGGCTTACATTTAGTATTTTTTATTTTGTAGGATACAAAATAAGAAAGGTAATACACTTGGATGGCTATCTTTTGAAATCTATAGTATATACAGTTTTATGTATATATTTTTCTTACCACTATTTTATGGACTATACATTGTTTATCAGTAAATTATATTGATATTTTAAATATATAGTCATTGTCTATCGGTAAATTATATTGATATATTAAATATACAGAGTAATAAAACAGAGAGTGGGGTTCCATGAATCACGAAAATAGAAAAGAGGGAAACAAGGTCACTTACTTCTCATCACATTGCTTGATTGATTCCTTTATCTTAGACTGCATTGTCACATACCCCAATTTTGTAAAATAATCTTAATTATTTAATTATATTCCTGAGACATTATGTTAAAATTAATGCTAAGTAGGAATTGATGACTCAGCAGAGTCAACAGAAGTGGAATGTAATTCAGAATATTTTATTATTAATAAATAAATTATGGAGACAACAACATGGGAGAGCTGTTAAAAAGAGGTTATTGGTCAAACTGGTGGATGGAACTAGGTGGAGGGAAAAAGACAAGTGGCAGCATCCTCAAAAACTTCCTAAGTTGCAGGTGAAAACTTCCCTATAATGGGGGTCATGATCCCCCAAGAAAGTGGGATCAGAGCAGGTGGCTCATTAAATGACAACTAACCCAAAAAGACCCAGGCAATCTTTTAAAAGTACTCAATGAATAGAGCTGAGGCTGCTCAGATATTTTCTAGAGAGAATTAATTAAGGTGAATGATATTCATGAAATTCATTGAGGAAAGAGGGAAAAACACTAAGGAAGTTGTTCTGAGAGGAATGCTGTAGTAACTTGGTTTATTATAGCTTGTTAGCTGGGAGAGCTTACTGATAAGTTCTTGATTAATATTGAGTTTGAAGACTGGTATCTGACTATAGCTGCACCTAGTTCTAGCCAGGGAGACCAGAGAAAGCTTGAGGGTCCTGAGGAGTCGCTGTTTGAGCACTCTCCAGGAGTTGGTAGGGAGGAATGGCCTCCCATTGCTGTTGTTGTCCAAAGCTTAAGCAAGTTCTGTCACCTAACTGTCTTTGTTTTAATAACTATGAATGGTTGGATGTTATGTTAGTAGTTATTTAAATGGTTTAGTGATGTGAGTGTTTTAGTTTATCAGTAATATAATATTTGATGAAGAGTAAAGACCCACTGTGTTTTTCCACATCTGAGTTTACTAGACCGTACTCCAGCACAGGGGTAAAATTATAAAAAGATAGTATGATGAGATTGTAGAATAGTAGATTGTTTCTTTACTTATCATCAAAAGAATTTATTTGTTTTACTGACAGTTGTTTATGCTCATAGATAAAACTATTCCCTCGTACAGTATATCATTCTTAGTAATTCTATTATTTGTAAATAACAGATAGAAGAATATAATAGTTGTACTAAAGGAAAGTCAAACTAGGTATACCTGCGGTTGTAAACCTTATAAAGTTTTTCTTCCTGTTTTAAAGAATTTAACTTCTATATGTTGGAAAGACAACACTGTTAGTAGGAGCAATCAAATATTGTTTAGACTCTATAGTTAAAAAAAAATCTAGTTGTGTTATTTTGTATGTATGGTTAGTAATGTAGTCATTTCATTACTTAATCTTCCTTTTATTTTGACTGAGCTCGAATAGTTTACAGAGCTGTTATTCCGTTTTTTTTCTTAGATGGTAAATGAAGGTTACTATATATATATATATATATGCAGATATCATAACCAAACAATTAACTTAATAAATAACAGAATGTTATAAAATAAACTAAATAATAATAATGGAAACATTTGTACTCTCAGGAGAGAGAATGTTTTTTTTTTCTTTTACAACCATAAATTTCTATTACATACACTATAGGAGTATTACCATTATAGAACTTTAGGTAATGTATTGATTACATTATTTACAAACTAAAACCTTTTATACTTTCTGTACTGTGAGGTAAATAAAACAGTACTTAAGAACATTAAATACAATAAAATAAAATAAGAATATAAAAACCCTCTATAAATTGAAGGGTATAACCTAAATGCTAAAATTTTCTTAATAACTAGTAAGTCAAGTTTTAACCGAGTATGGAAGCCTTGACAGAAATTTTTAAAAGAATTATTAAAAGTAAAAATTTAAGTGCATAATCTACAGTAAGCATTTAATAAGGTTCTCAACTTCGAGCTTAACTTTAATGTATAAAGCATAACTGGAAATTCTTATAAATTCAGAAATGCAGTGTAAGTAATGATAAGTATTGAGGATACTTTAACGACAGGTTATTTTGTAAGCAGAGAACAAGTTTTTATTTCCTTTTAAAACATGCAAAGGAACCTAAATAGAGCTAGCAGTAAAGGTAATAAGTATCCCAAGTAGGGTAACTTTACACAGTAATATTTATAATCTATTTTTGATAAACAGAAATTTTAATATAAAAACCTGTAACCAAGGTTACACTGTCAATGACTCTTGAATGTCATTTAAAACATTCAGATTTTATAATTTACAAAGTATAACCATTATAAGAATTATAAATAATTAACTCAGTATCTTATTAAAATGCAGTAAAAACCCTACCAACTATTACCATAAATAAATTACAGAGGGTAAATCAAGTATTCATTAAATTCACAGAAATCGAAGGTATCGAAGTCAGATAGGCTTAATAAGCCGAACTTAAACAGTTTATGGTTTTCAAAACTATACAGTAACAAAATATTAACTTAAGAAAAATTGTATGGACAGCTCATAGCTCCAAGTTCAGGGTAAACCCTGTAAAAAAATTAAAAGACGTATTGAGGTTCATCAACAGGATGGAGTTTTATCTCCTTGGTACCTCACGACTACCATTATCATTTACAAAAATAAAGCTTACATCCTATATCAATAGTAATACAGTTATGCATGCTTAACCTAGCAATCTTTTAAAGACCCAACCCAGAGTCTCGGCTTCAACCAAGACCCCATGATAAATGAAGAGCCGAACTCTTTTAACAGCGTTTAGGTTCACCAACTGAACCAAAGTAATAGTGAGGGTTACACACCACGAAGCCAAACCCATGACTGCCCTAAAGGACCAGCAAGGAGGAGAAATCCATGGGTAAAAACCAGGCTTACCGGGAGTAGCAGCTATTGAAATCTCGTACCTTCCACGCCGAGAGGAGAATACCAACCCTGTAACAAAAGATATTCTAAATATTAAAAATCTTTCCAAAAGAAACTGTTGTTTACTTAAGATTTTAATTTGAAAATAAAATAAAGGGAAAACCCCGTATCTTACCTTAAAGCCTGATAGAAATATGGCCACTGACGAATAGCAAGACAACCACCATCAGAAAGAGAGGTAAACCCTTCATTTACCATAGAAGAGAAAGAACTCGCTGAAGCAATAGGTAATCTGTCACGATGGAGGTCAAGTTATAGCAACGATTTACACAGCAAGGAGTTTAGGCAATGGATGCCAATAGAGAAACCCTAAGAAGGTCAACACTGTTCAACATTCAATAGCAGGTTATTCGACACAGTAATTATTCTCACATTGCAGTAGATGAGCCACAAGGAATGAAACTGACATATGGAGTGCTAGTAGACAGTGCAAACAATGGAGTGAACAAGGAGTTTATCGCAGAGTGGCCAGAGGCCCAGAGGCAGTGGAAGAGTGACATTTAGGGTGGAGTCAAACCCTTTTAAACGCCAGTGCATGGCCGAGAAGAGCCCACATAACTCTTTAATAATTGGCATGCAGTGGGTAGGAACATTATAGTTCCACGACAAGATCACCAAGGACTTCTGCAATCCAAATCATATCGTGGAATTTCCACAAGGTTCATTATACCTTAGTCAATCACCTGCGTTTTAAAAATCAACCATATAATCATTAGTGATGTTTCGAAAACATTGTAATATAGAATTGGTTCATCATTGGTCTCATACATTTAGGTATGGAGAGTCGTATTGTTTATAATGAGATATAAGAGCAAAGGAGTAATAATAGATACCATGGTGTAGCTTATCTATAAACTTATTTTCTATTTTACCTATTGCCCTAGTTTACAAATGAAGGTAAAGAGAATAATAATATCAAGTCTTTAGAATTGTAATAATCATATGAAGTGATCAATTGAACATGATAATGGTTTTACTCTTGATCTTATGAACATTTATTGTTTGTAAAATAACAATTCTATTAATATTCATAAAACCATTTTGTGACAATTAGACTTTTATCAAATTCAAGCTCAAGGGTTATAAAAGATATTATAAGAGTCTTTATATGATAGGTAGCTTGGGTAACTTAGCCTTCTTTGCTTGATTGTATAGTCATGAAACTCATAAAGCAGTGTTTGAGTATAATAAATCTAGAAATAAAATTAAGGTTTTTTATTCAAAATTTGACCATGGAATAGAAGTAGTATTTCAAAACAATACAGATCCTTAAAGTATTAAAGGAAGTTTTTCTTGTTAAAAAAAAAGACTTGTATCAAGTATTAAACCTTGTAAATGCTTGAATTAATAAAAGTATAGGTTTGATACTTAAACCTCCTTACCTTTTTACAGTTACAGTTACAAATTTAATCTTGGCTTAATGTAGTAGTTATGAACAGTTAATAATTAGATCTTGATGTTGTAACCCTGATAAACATATTGTGCTAGTAAAGAAATATTTATCACATTTTACACTTGCATTCGGTATGAACATCCATTGGTTTCGTACTCTGTAGGAATGTTAAATCCTATTTTCTTGATGGAAAATAGATGCCACCTTTACTAGTAGAATTCAATTCTCTAACAGTAAGATCTGAAAAAGGAATCATAGTTAAAGCTTTACCTTTATAAGCTTGATAAATCTGACAAGCATGTATTTACTCTTACTGAATTAATTTTATACAGCGAATCATTATTGAATACTTTAGAGTTTCATTGATAGCACCTAAACATTTTACCTGTGTATCTGTAGAGAAGGAAAAACTTCTGCGTTAGCTCGGAAGCTAAGTAAGCCCAGTTTTTCATGACAAACCCACCTTGTGGTCGCAAACAGAAAACAAATCAGTAATTTAAAAGAAACCATTATATCAAGAAAAGCATAATCAAAAGATCATTCAGATATGAATCTAGTAATATGGAACTAATCAAATAGTTAATGATTGTATTTTAATGAAAATATATGCATTTAAAAAATTTTAAATTTTTCGGAAAATTTGGGGTTTTGACATGCATGGTTTCTAAAAGGACTTGATTTGTCTCTCGATCTAATTATTCACATAGTGACTTGTATAAATTTGTCACTTTTGGACTAGTTTCGAACACAAAACCAGCTGATATCAACAACAACAACAAATATAGAAATATTATTTTCCAGCGGGGAAAAGAAGAAGAAAGGATTTAGGAAAAAAGAAGAATAACAAGTTGTCCAACTTGATAAAATAGGAAACCTCATTCTTGAGCTCAATTTTTTCAATGTGGGGAACATCGAGATGCCTGTGCACAAAAATATTGTAGGCCTCCCTTCTTGTTAGAATAGTAGAGTCAAGCTAAACTAGTTAACCTATCTAAGAAACCAACAACATATCATAAAAGATAAGAACATGAAAATAAAAGGACAAGAGAACACCAATATACGTGGTTCACCCTATTGGGTTACATCCATGGGAAGGTAGTCTTCTATTATCTCTAGAGTGTCTTCTCCAATCTTACAAGAGAGAAAAGCACAAATACCCCAAAGAATATAGATGATGTACAACAGTGTCACAATAGTACCACTACTACATCAAGAATACATGATATGTAGAGACTCACTTGACCCTATTATATACTAAGAGATGAGGAAGAATTACTCTCACATATTCCATGTGGGATAATATAATTCTACAAAATAACATCTATTAATACAATACCATGGGAAAATACTCTACACAAGTAAATACACCACCATATAACTATGGGTTAAATGTATTACTCTTTTACATAAGATTGTAGACAACTTTCGACATAATACAAAGACATTATTACCTTCCAATGAATATAATATATTCCAACACTCCCCCTTAATAACGGCTGGGAGAAGGGCCCATGCTAACACTAAGGAAGGAAGGAGTCATTACTGCCCCCCCTTGATGACAACTTCCCACATTCCAATAAAGGAATGAAGATGCACAAACTTCACCTCGGTGAAGGATTTGGTGAAGATATCTACTACCTGCTACTCAGTAGGACAATACTGAAGAGAAAGAATACCATCTGCCACAAGTCTGCGAATGTAATGAGAGTCAAGGTCGAGATGCTTTGTCTTGGAGTGATATACCAGATTATAAGCAAGCTAGATTGCATCTTGATTGTCACATTTCAACACAGTGGACAATTTCGGAGCCAGACCAAGCTTTGTAAGAACATGCCGTAACCAAACTACTTCTGTAGCTACTTCTTTGGCTGCTCTATATTCTTCTTCACATGAAGATAAAGAAAGAGTATTCACCTTCTTACTCGACCAAGAAATCGAACCTGAACCAAGTTGAAATACATAACCTGCAGTGGACCGTCGATCAGAACTGTCACCTTCCCAATCAGAATATGTGTAACTAGAGAGTGAAACTGTAGTACTGCTCGAATAAAAAACACCATAGTGTAATGTCCCATGTAAATATATTAGAATCCTCTTGGATTCCTGCAAATGACTTTCATGAGGTTGTTGCATGAACCGAGAAACCAAATTGATGGAAAAAGAGAGATCTGGTTGGCTGTGAGTTAAATATATCAAACTATCTACAAGCTGATGATAAAGAGTAGCATCAACAAGCGGTGTGGTACACTCAACGGTTAACTTTACACAAGATTGACATGGCGTAGGAGCAGATTTACAATAACTCATATGGAAACGAGTGAACATGTCTGTAGAATACTTCGGCTGAGAGAGAAACATACTATCTGCCATATGCTAGATTTGAAGACCCAAGAAATAATGCAATAAACCAAGGTGAGTCATTTCACACTGCTTTTGAAGATCACCTTTTAGATTTTGAATTAATGTAGGATGACAGCTTGTGATGATTATATCATCTACATATAAAACAACAATGAGAATATTACTACCAAAGTTCTGAACATACAGATTTGGATCAGATATATAGCACTTAAAACCGTTCTTCAAAAAATATGCATCAATTTTATCATACCAAGCCCTAGGTGCTTGTTTGAGACCATATAAAGAATTGTGTAATTTACATACTAAATTTGATGATTCAACATTAATAAAACCAAGAGGTTGTTGCATATAAATTTCTTCATTAAGATAACCATGTAAAAAAGAACTTTTAACATCCATTTGGTGTATTTCCCATTTATAAGATGAAGCAATAGATAAAATGGTTCTTATTGTATTCATTTTAGCAACAAGAGCAAAAGTTTCATTATAATCTATAACTTCAAGTTAATTAAAACCTTTTGCAACTAACCTAACTTTATGCTTTTCAATCTGTCCTTCTGCAGTGAACTTAGTTTTATAAACCCATTTACAACCAACTAAATTCTTACCAACAGGAAGAGGAACAAGAGACCAAGTCTTGTTCTTCATATGAGACTCATACTCAGCAATCATAGCTTGTTCCCATTTAGGTTTACCTTGAGCTTGAACATAAGAGGTAGGATCATCTATGGCCAAAACTTTGGTCATAAGGGAAAATCTAGATCTAGTTCTACGAGGGTCAGAAGGGTTACCAACCTTAGTACCTGCATATTCAAGAGTTTTCAGGCCCAAAGAGGAAGGTTAGAGGAAACAAAAGTTTCTTCAGCTTCAATACATTCAGGTGGAATACTTGAAGAAGAGGGTGAACTAGGATCAACAACATGTATAGAACTGGAAGAAGAAACCGATATAGGAGTAAGAGGAGACAATGGGATATTTAGTGTAACATGAGGTTCGACAGACTCAAGTGGTGAAGATACTTCAGCAAAGTCAACATTCCTTCGGATGATAACACTCTGAGTAGAGGTCTCAAATAACCTTTAAGCCTTAGAATCCTCAAAATAACCAATGAATATACATTTGTGAGACTTGGGATCTAAATTTTCCATTTATTGTCAGGAATATGAGCCCAACATTCACAACCAAACACCTTAAAGTTATTAATATCATGTTTGTGACCATTCCATTTTTCCTCAGGGTTAACATGCTTAATGGATTTTGTAGGAAATCGATTTAAAATAAATTTTGCACAACTTACAGCTTCAGCCCAATTTTTTTTATTTAATCCTTTAGAATAAAGCATACATCTAGCCATTTCAACTAAAGTTCTGTTTTTCCTTTCAGCAACACCATTTTGTTGAGGTGTGTAAGGTACAATATTTTGGTGTTGAATACCATGTTCGGATAAAAATTCTTCAAATTAATTCTTAACAAATTCCCCCCCCATTATCTGATCTTAAAGTCTTAATCTTCTTACCAGACTCATTTTCAACCAAAGATTTAAAAATTTGAAATATTGAAAAAACTTCACTTTTATTTTTCAAGAAATAAACTATTGATTTTCTACTAAAGTCACCATTAAAAGCAAGAAAATAGGTTGTACTAGATAAACAGGGAACTTCAAGAGGACCACAAATGTCACTATGAATTAATTGCAAAGGTTCTTTAGCACACCAAACTTTACCTTTCTCAAACATTTCTCTATGATGTTTACTAAGAACACAACTTTCACAAACACCGTTAGTAGAAGAAATATGAGGCAAGCCATGTACCATTTTAGTTAACAATTGCATTTTACCATAATTTAAATGACCTAATCTTTCATGCCATAATTTACTTTGTTCGTCAGCGTGGGAAACATAGGAATAAAAAGGTTGTCGTTTAGTTGAGTTAAAACCAAAAAAATTATATAGACCAACAGTATGATCAACAAGACCAGAAGAAACTACTTTGAAATTTTGATTATATCTTTAAGAACATATTTTTCAGGCCATGCTTCAAATTTTAACCCTTTTTGCCAAGCACGATAAATAGAAAGTAATTTAATGGGCATGTGTTCAACATGAAAAACATCTTCCAATTGACCATTAGTAAAATTAACATTACCGAAACCAATTATGGGAAGTTGTTTACCATCACCTATAGAAACTTTCTGAGATATGTGGTTACGATTGTCATAAGAAGTAAATAAAGAAGCATCACCAGTCATATGTTGAGATGCACTAGAATCCATTATCCATTCCATGTTAGAATAATGATTATTAGGCAAAACAACAGATCNAACGTGATGATGACATCATCATCACGTTTTTTCAGGTATTTCTTGTTTTTGGGGTAGCGGGGTCTGTCAAAAGTATGCAGTGTGGGTACTCATTGGATGTGGAATAAAATTCCGCATCCAAAAAGCTCTCCTGATCGAAATTTGAGTAAAAACACAATGAGATATGTCGAAAATACGAACAAAAAAAGTAGTTTTTTTTAATGACAAATATGTAAATTCAACCATTATGGTTGACTTATTTTATTGAAATTCTATTGGTTCTTGAATTCCAACTCACAAAAACTTATTTTGGCACATTTTCTTATAAGGCCCATTTTAGACCCCAAATTTCCTCTAATGGCACATAAAGCTACTTGAGAGTCATTAGAGGCTTTGTTTTTAGCTTTAGCCATTAAACGTTTTGCTTCAAAACAATTCTTTTCAAGAGGGTTAGTTTTACCACAATGTTTACAGGGATCATATACTTTCTTGTCAGGTGAAATAACTCCCGAATTCATATTATTTCTTCATAGAATGCCTTTATTTATACATCTAAGATGACTCTTGGGATCACACATCCGAGTGTCTCTTCATATTCCTAATATTTACAATAACGTATAATCCCAACAGATTATATTCCAACAATCCCCCCTTAATCCGAAGGGGTGTTAGTAAGTCCGAGCATGTTTCTGACTCTTTCAAACTTTTCTCGTCCAAGTGCTTTGGTGAATATGTTTGCAACTTGATCATTTGTGGAACAATGTCGAAGATGGAATGTCTTGGCCTCTACATGATGTCAAATCAAATGATACTTTGTGTTGATGTGTTTGGTTCGATCATGGAATCTAGGATCCTTAGCCAGCTTGATTGCAAAAGTATTGTCGATCAATAATGGAGTTGAGTTCTCTTGTTTTTCTTGCAAATCTTCAAGTATCTTCTTGAGCCATAATATTTCTTTCATTGCTTCAGCTGCAGCCACATATTCTGCTTCTGTTGTTGAATCTTCCGAAACTGACTATTTGCATGATCTCCATGAGACAGTTGCTGATCCAAGACTCATAGTGTATCCAGAAGTTGATACTCCTGTCTCCTTATCACCATAAAAATTTGAGTCTGAGTACCCAATAAGTTTGAAGTCATCCACCTTAGAATACTTGAGTCCAACGTCTTGAGTCCCCTTAAGTATCTTAGAACTCTTTTTGCAGCTAACCAGTGTCCTTCACAAGGTTTATGCATGAAGCTTGAAAGTATGCCAACAACATAAGAAATATCTGGTCTAGTTGTTGTAAGGTAGATAAGTCTTCCTACAAGTTGTCGATACTTGGTCGCATCCTCAAATTCTTTTTCTTCGCTTGATGTGAGCTTCATTTTCTGTTCCATTGGAGTAGAGATAGGGTTGCATTCTGTCATGCAAAATTTGTCTAGTAGTTCTCCAACATATTTTTTCTGAGATAGGAAAATGTACTTAGGATTTTGAGTGACTTCAATTCCTAAGTAATAGTGGAGATGTCCCATATCTGTCATTTCAAAGATATTTTTCAAATCTTTCTTTATGGATGCTATATAGCTCTCATTGTTCCCTGTCATCAAAATATCATCTACGTACACCACAAGATACACAACAGATCTTCCAACTTTCTTTATAAACAGTGTTGCATCATCAAGATCAAAATGTTGAAATTTAACTTCAAAACATGATCGGTTAAATTTTCATACCATGCGTGAGGCGCTTGTTTTAGACCATACAAGGATTTGACAAGCTTGCATACCTTTTGTTCTTTTCCTTTCACAACAAAGCCTTCTGGCTGAGACATGAAGACATTCTCTTTCAAGTCTCCATTCAAGAAAGCAGTCTTCACATCCATCTGATGAACTTTCCACCCATTCTGAGTAGCTAAAGAGAGTAAGGTACAGATGGTAGCCCATTTTGCTGTAGGAGAAAACGTTTCTTCATAGTCAATTCCTTCCTTCTTTGCATAGCCTTTTGCTACAAGCCTCGCTTTGTGCTTGTCAAGTGAGCCATCTGATCTGTATTTGTTCTTGTACACCCACTTGCAGCCAATTGGTTTGGTTCCAACTAGAGGGTCAACTAGCTTCCAAGTTCCATTCTTCATGAGTGCATCATACTCATTCTGCATAGCTTCTTTCCACTCAACTCGAGTAGAATCTTCTTCAAAGGAAGTTGGTTCAAAGTTAGCAGATAAATTAAATTCACAATCAAATGATACATCCATGTCATCACATGAATTATCTGCTTCTCCTCCATCTTCATGTCTTTTTGAACTTCTCATTCCTGTCTTTCCAACTTCATCCGGATGGACACTTTCAAGTGTCTTTGTGGCCCATTTAGGAATCTTAAGTGATGGTCCTGGTTGATCAGCTGGTGGTGCTTCATTTCCTTCAAGGTTGAGTCTTCCAAGTCTCTCAATCACATCATCCAGTTGAATCTCTTGTTTAGGTGAAGTAGCAAGAACTTCTTCATGCAGGGGAGTTGGTGCTTCATATGGAAATTCCAAAGGTTGATCTAGAATAGGAATCCCCCCTTCAAGGTTTGGAATTTCATATTCATTTTCAGAATATTTCTTTGGATGAGGATATTTTTCCAAATGATCAAGCTGTCTCTCAATGGACTGGTCATTTTTATTAGTCTCAAGAAAAATGACATCTCTGGAAATAACAAACTTCTTGTTTACCTCATCATACAGACGGTATGCCTTGGAGTTTTCTTCGTACTCTAGGAAAATGCATTTTCTGCTTCGAGCACCAAGCTTGTTTCTTTGCTCCTTTGGAATCAAGGCATAACAGGCGGAACAAAAAACTATGAGATGCCTGATTGAAGGGAGATGGACAAACCACATTTCATGTCGAGTCTTGTTATCAAGAGCATTTGAGGGACTTCTGTTTCTCAAATAGGCTGCACATTTCACTGCATCACCCCAAAACATTAGTTTTACATTCTTAAAAAACATCATTGAGCGTACCATATTCATTATGGTTCTGTTCATTCTTTCTGCTACACCGTTTTGTTGAGGATTGTAGGGAACTACAGTTTGATGTGCAATTCCATGTTGGTGAAGATAATCTTCAAAATCATTTGAAGTGTATTCTTTCCCATTGTCACTACGAAGTGTACCAATTTTAGATTGTGCTTGTTTTTCTATCAATGCATGAAAGTCCTTGAATGTTTGGAATGCTTCTGATTTTTTCTTTAATGAGTAAACCTAGCACATTATTGAGTAGTCATCAACAAAGGTCATAAAATACTTATTCCCATTGGCAGAAGGAGTTGGCATTGGGCCACATAAATCAGAATGCACTAATTCTAATTTCCTACTTGCTCTGAAATTAGATTCATGGAATGGAAGCTTACTGTGTTTCCCTAATATACATGCATCACATTTTCTCTTCTCTTTGGGAATGGTGGGCAAACCAAATGCACCATTATTTCTCAACAAACGAAGACTGTTATAATTTAAATGACCAAATCTTGCATGCCACAATAAACTTGATGACAAATTACCTTCTCCATGCTGAGAGAGGTAGGCATAGTTCTGAACCTTTGCAGATGAACCCTTTAGCTTCAGCAGCTTCCCATCTTTGTATCCAGTCATGATGACTTGGTTGTCAGAGGACTTTCTTATTTCTACGATTCCATCAAACATGTGGATGGAATGGCCTTGCTGTCGAATCTGCACCAAGGACAGTGGGCTTCTCTACAACTCTGGAAGATAAAGAATATTCTTCAACAAGAAATCAGGGAATCCAGGCATCTTCAGCCAAATGGTGCCCATTCCCTTTGGTTTAAGACTTGAATTATTTGCAAAGTAAACTATGCCATTTATTGTTTCATTAAGTTCTTCAAAACAGTCTTTTCTAAAAGTCATGTGCGATGTTGCACCAGTATCAAGTAGCTAACAATCTGTGTAAGATGAAAGTGAAGTCATTTCATTAATACCAAGATTACAATGTGTAGGATCTGAAGATTTACTAGCATCTTGGTTCTTATTGTCATCTTTCTTTTGGTTATGTCTGTCTTTGATGGAGTCCCACAAAGCCCAACACTGATCTGCTGTGTGTCCAATCTTTCCACAATGCTTGCACTTCAAATCTGATATTTTGCTGGAGTTGTTTCTGCCTCCTCTACCTCTGAAGTTTCTTCTTCCTTTGCCTCTCATGCTGATTTCTCTTTTGGGATGATCTTTGGATTGGTCTTTGGTGTGGTTCTTTGATTTTTGAGCAAAGCAAAGTGATTGTCTAGAATGCTCGGTTGTCTTCTTAAAAAAAACTTTCTCTCTGTCAGCCATCTTCTCTATCAGGGTGTCAAATGTCAGTGATTTGAACTTGTCACTTTCTCGCAACGACTCAAGATAGTTGGAGTGAGAAGGATACAAAGATTTTACAAATGCTGCAAGGGGAAGATCTGGTTTCATACCAGTGGCTTGAATCTTGTGCATGATAGCTTTGATTTCAGAGGCAAGTAACATGGGATCATTGTCTTTTACTTCTAGACTAAATAGTTTTAGCATTAGTTGAATAACTTCCATTTCAGAGTGTGAATCATACAGATCTTTTAACATTTTTAGTGCTTCAAAACATGATTTTGCAGTCAATGTGTCCTGGCTCACCTCTTCACTGACTATGGTAGTGATTACCACTAAATATTTCTTGTCTTTTGTTTTCCAAATGGCCTTCTCTTTCTCAGATTCTGGAGGTCCTGGGTCTTTGGTTATGGGCCTTCCAACTTCTGTCTCTATTGTGGTGCCTTTGCAAATACCGTCCCAAAGGTCATTGTAGATGAAGGCATATTTGATCTTCCTCCACCATTCTAGATAAGTGTCTTTTACAGTGAGAGTGGCACCAACTACAGATGTTATAGATTGCATCTTCTGTGATTGAATCTTGCAAATAAAACAATAGGAGAAAAAGAAGAAAGAGTAAAGGTGCAGGTTTAAGTCTCTGCCACCTTCCTCAAGCTTTACAACAATGTCAATGTCTCTGCTATTGTCATACAAACTTTGAAATACAAACTTAATCCTCTCAAGCCTACAATACCAACTTTAAATATGCTTTCAATTTCTTTCAAACTAGTAGAAAACAATCTCTCACTAGCGCAAAGGAGCAGGCCGCAGGTCAAAGAAAAGCAGGCTTTCTTCAAGAGATTAGAACACAGCCTTCTTGTCAATGCAGTCTTCATGGTCTTCATGCAATTGGTAATGGCGTATATTCCGCCAACAATATCTCATGCAGTGTGTGGTCATAGCTTCAATCAACATCAATTCATGAGGAAGAAACTTCTCACGCAACAACTCCAAACAAATATAATTCAAATCCACCTCTCCAACACATCATACATAGCATGCACGACTCATCAAATATACAACAATAATGGCTCATACATCAAACATCAATTACATTATTCTCATTTCATTCACACTTGTAGAATTCCCACTCAATCTCCACGCACTTCATGCAAATAAGAAGGTGTGATCCTTCATCTTTCAATCATTGGTCTTCAATGAATTTGCATCAACAGAAAAAATAAGACTCGTTACGGCGACAGTCTTCAACAAAATCTCAGCCTTTTCAAATACTTCCTCAAATCCTCATTGTCTTCAAGCAGCAAGTGTCTAGCTCATCTTTGCAATACATTGCCATAATGGTTCCTCTCCAAATTACTCAGCCTTGGTATATTACAACTCCATGCAAATGTAAGAATGAATGGTTTATGACCCTGTAGGATAGTTTACAGACCATAACACAAAAGGAAATTGACCGCAGGTGGAGAAGGTCTCGACACTAGCATAAAGAGAGAATGTAGTCACACCAAAAAACAAGATTTAAGATGTGACTGTCAAAAGAAACCGTTTGAGATTTCTATTTGGCATCGTGGATCGCAGGTAGAGGGAGTCTATACACGGACAAGATAAAGCATCTGAGTGGATGCACGATGGGTGGAAATGGTGAAAGGATAATTGCAGCAACAGAGTGGGAGCGGAAATGAGAATGCTATACTCACTACCAGAGTGAGACCAAGCCCTCAATCCATAGCACAGGTCAAGGGAGTAACACCAATATTAAATGCATGTAGGCTATCAGGAGAGCGGACAAGCGACTAGTAGATAGGTAGAATAATTTTCAGTGCATGTTGCATGAATGATGGGGTGAATGAACGTTAGAGTAGCCAGTGCATGCACCAATGCATGCAATCTGTAGACTGAGGAAATCCCAGGGTGCAGATAGCAGCAGAATGCAGACTGTACATGCAGGAGTTATGAATTGCTCTGATACCACTATCTGGTGAAATAACCCACGAATTAATATTATTTCTTCATAGAATGCCTTTATTTATACATCTAAGATGACTCTTGGGATCACACATCCGAGAGTCTCTTCATATTCCTAATATTTACAATAACGTATAATCCCAACGGATTATATTCCAACATTTTTTTTGTTTACTATTTCCATTAGAAGCATGAGAAGCATGTCTAGAATTAATATTAGAAGGATTAAAATATCTAGAATTATTAAAACTTTTCTTATGATGCTTATTAAGTGTAGTTAGAGCTTTATTAGGTGTGAGTTGTCCTGAAACAATTAACATTTCTTGCTCATTCATCAATCCTTTACAAAAATCATCAAAATTTTGGTTCATAGTACTTTGAGACAATTCTAGAGCTCTATTCCTAGTTTGGATGAGCATATCAAAACAAGATGGCATTTTACATTCTACAAGAATAATAAGAGCAATGTCAGTTTTCTTGTAATATTTACCACAACTATTTAATTTCTCATTTAAAGTATTCAATTCAACAAGATATAACTCAACTCTTTCAAAGTCAGCAGGTTTGAGGTTAAACATCTTGTTTTCAGGATAATATGTAGAAACATCATTGGATTTATCAAATAAAGAGGAAAGAATTTGCCATACCTAAACCAGGTTGTCTTTTGCCTCAATGCTTACCTGAAGACTATCTACAACAGTTTGACCAATGAGCCCCCTTGCTTGATCACTTTTAGCTTCCCTTATAGCCAAATCATCAGTAGCAGTAGATGTCTTATGTTCACCATTAACTAACCTCCAAATATTCTTACTCCTGAGAACATCAATCATCTTTCTCTTCCAGGCAAGGTAGTTAGCACCAACTAATTCAGGAACGTAATCTACTTCGGAAGTCATAATGAGTGAAATTTTGTCAAGCAATAAGAAACCCTAATACTAAAAAATGACAGAAAAACAATGAAGAACTTGAAAATAGTTATACTTTAATGATTTGAATCTGCAAAAAGAACAGTTAGAAACATAGTAAAGAAAAGAGGAGAAATTTTCACATACAACCCTATGAAAAAAGCTCCCAGAAAATCCCAGTCTTCTAATTTGATCATGAAAGTGGATCCATAATGGCTATTCCAATTCCAAAAATAGGCTATAATAAAAAATTCGGTAAGAAATGACAAAGTTACGACCCTTTTTTTATAACTGCCATTTTTATTACTGAAAGGAGACATAGAAATGCCCAGTTTTCTGTTCTGATCATGAGGGTGGATCCAGAATGGTTGTTCCAATTCCAAAAATAGGTTATAATAAAAAAAATGGTAAAAAATGACCAAGGTACGACCCTTTTTTCTAAATTTTGTTTTTATTACTGAAAGGAAGCCTAGAAATACCCAATTTTCTGTTCTAGTCACATGGGTGGATCTAGAATGGCATTTCCAATTCCAAAAACAGGTGATAATAAAAATTTCGGTAAAAATTGACCAAGTTACGACCTTTTTTATAACTGCCATTTTTATAATCGGAAGAAAATCTCCTTGAGGAGAGCCCCAAAATCATGTAGATCTACAGAAAAAACATCAAGAAACCCTTAAAACTTTTCTGTAAAAATCTTACACAACAAGTTAGGGTTAGCGTAAAAAAAATGCAGAAATATGCCTAGATCTGAAGAGAAGCCTAATGGCTACCAGATAGAAAGCAAATCTACAACAAAATGATAATCATTATTGATTGAAAGCTATAGAAGGTACTAGATCATATCAACGTGATCTGGTATCATGTTAGAATAGTAGAGTCAAGTTAAACTAGTTAACCTATCTGAGCAACCAACACCATATCATAAAAGATAAGAACATGAAAAGAAAAGGACAAGAGAACACCGATATATGTGGTTCACCCTAATGGGTTACATCCACGAGAAGGTAGTCTTCTATTATCTCCAGAATGTCTTCTCGAATCTTACAAGAGAGAAAAGCACAAATACCCCAAAGAATATAGATGATGTACAACTGTGTCACAATAGTAACACTACTACATCAAGAATACATGATATGTAGAGACTCATTTTACCCTATTATATACTAAGAGATGAGGAGGAATCACTCTCACATATTGCATGTGGGATAATATAATTCTCCAAAATAACATCTCTTAATACAATACCATGGAAAAATACTCTACACAAGTAAATACACCACCATATAACTATGGGTTAAATGTATTACTCTTTTACATAAGATTGTAGACAACTTCTGACATAATACAAAGAGATTAGTACATTCCAAGGAATATAATATATCCCAACACTTCCTGCTGAGAGGAGCCACAAACCAAACCCAAGATGAGTGGAAGATTCTATTAGAACAACCGGAGGAGTGCAGACTAGTTAACTGCAGGGATCCGGAGGAGCGGATACTAGTTAACTTAACGTATTCAAACCCTTATATCTCGAGGTCTATGCATTTGTACCTCGGGAATGGGGTTACCTTTTCCATTGTAACAAATGCAAAATCCATCCCACAAACATCCATCTCTAGCTCTCCATAAACTATTGAAAAACTATGATATTCGTGTATTTTGAATTATACACATTATTATCGAAATCATAATGATGATCTCTAATTAATGTGTGGTCATAACATAAATGGATATGTAGGTGAATTTTGTAATGCTTCTTATTCTTTTACTTTACATTATTTTGTTTTCAAGAATCCATGGAAGTCAAGCACAATGAAAATGTATCTTTTGATAATTTGAAATACACCCATGAGGGAATTGAATAGTTCAAAGAGGTAATCAACAATGTGAAGGTGGAATAACTAACAAAAGGTGTCCAACTTACTTGGGATTTGAGGACCGTCATTAAAATACTAGCAGGCTTGGGATATGGGAGATGTATTTAAACAATTTGCGATACAAAAACAATTAATAGAGAAGATACAAAACTAATTTATTTGAACATAAATCCCATCCTTTTGTTTTCAAGTGAATCATCCTTCGTCCCCTTACATGTTTTGGTTTGGTTTGTTTCCAATGGTTGACCTTTCTTTTCTTTTTTTCCTTCATTCCCTATGTTTTGTATTTTGTAATCTAAATCTCTCCTTGCAATCATCTCTTTTCTTGATATCAAATATAGTAGGTATCCTTAAAAAAATATAAATATATGTACCCATATCAATTTCGTATCTCCTCTACAACAATATTCCCCCTTGCAACCCTATTCTCTAGTATAGGCCTCATCAAACAAATATGTTGAAATGTTCACCATGGATATTTTATAGTGTTTCCTTGAGCATCATGAATTTCTCATTTGAGCATTAATGGAGTTCTCTCGTAAGTTGGCATTGTTGCAAGACCCATCACTCTCCTTATATCTCTATGATATTCCTCTAGATAATGAATAAACCTTCAACATCTCTAGCCCCTTTTTAGAGTCTATACACAACGATGACACTACCATCAAATGAGTCATTGCAAATCCTAAATTTCCACTCAACATAATTACCCATCCCATTGTTGCCGCCCATGGATTTACAAAAATTTAGAAGTGAATTGGACTTAGATTGGATTTAACAAGTCAGTGACTAAGCCTTCTAGGGTAGTAGATCTTGTGCTAACGCTTGGGTTTGAAATTGTATCAACTCATTTTTTTTCTCATGGATGCAAGGGTTTATTGAAACATTATTCTAAGTTTTTCATGGTTGGATGTGATGATGGTGATTATGTGCACCTTTTTGGGTGATATTGTATTTCATCAATTGGAAAGACCCATGTGGTTAAGAACAATCTAACATCAATATCCATGTTGTGTTAATATACATCTCCAACACAACCCTTTGTATCATTAGTTTATTCTTCTATGGGTCCTTTCATTGTTTGGGTTCCTTATGCATAAATCAAACCTTCTTGTCCTCCTTATGCTCCTCCTTCTTCTCCTTCTTCACCTTGCCTTGCAATATTATTCACTTTGATCTTTATTACATTGAATTCACTCCTAAACCTTCCCTTAAATACTAAGGTAGATATCCATCCTTCTCTTGATGAGATTCACACATTCAAGGATTTCCACGCCCTATGCTACCTTATGTGATTTTAAGCATGCATTCATTCGATATATATATCCATCATAAATAAAAATGTTCTTTTAAAGCAAGTAAAAAATCGTACATCTTTACACATTATCTCCCATAAAGAACCAAGATTATCATGACAAACTCATGGATATATATAATCAAGTTCATAAGTACAGTAATGGTCATCAAAATTCAAAAGAAATGTTTCAAAGGTTGTGAAAATGATATACATCTAAAATACATTGCCGAAATAGAAAAAGTGTTATGCATTCCAAAGTGTTAGTCTTGGATTGCAATGTTTAAGGAGGTGGAGAATGCAACATATTCTCTTCTTTTGAAAACTGGAGTGCATCATCTCCTTCTCCCTTTGAAAAATGGAGTGCACCATCTCCTTCTCCCTATGAAAAGTGGGTTAAGCTTCCTAAAAAAATGGCAGACAAAAGCTTATACTAATAATACAATACAAAAATTATTAATTTTCATTGAAATGTCAGAAAATAGATATGTCACTTTAGTAATGACTTCTGGAATAAATTGTATTGCATCAAATATATTAGAATCATAAGTTAGAGCTTAGAAAACCTTTTCTCATCTTGAACTGGATTATTTTTACATAACATGTCAAGAATGTTCTCTAAATGACTTGAAAATGTATATAATTTGCAATTTATGTTACCCTTGCACAAATGCACCATATAGTTCTTGCACCACACATTAACCATACAAACTATGTCCTAGGATGATCACGAGGACTCCTAAAAATTTTAGCATAGAAATCATAAGCTAAAAGAATCAAATGGTCGGCGATAATATAATTGCGATAATAATGAGCAAGGATCCCTACTACCTCACAAGAATGGATGATATAGTCTTATGCTTATCAAATCACATCCATATGTTAAATCATAATTATCGTAATGCATCATAATTATGTTGTTAGGGCCAATCAAGTGCAATTAGGGTCTATCAAATGTTGTTGGGGACACTCAAATGCCATTAGAGAAATTTAGGTGACATTAAGGTAATTTGACCTTCATTAGGATTAATGAAGATCCAAAAGTTCCATGATTACGGTCATTTAGGTGCCACTATGACAAATCAATATACAAAAGTACTATCACATGAATCATGATCATTGACATTGATATATTTGACGTTATGTTGGACGTTTTCCAAACACAATTCCTAGACCTAAACCTAGTGCAATTCCTAGCTTAGTTCTTTCAAAATTTCTGGCATTATTCCATGTGCTATACCTGGCGCTATGTTGGATGTTTTCTAGGCATAATTCTTGGCTCTATACTCGGCACTATGTTAGATGTTTTTCCTATCGCTAAACCTAGATTAATATATGGTGTTATGCTATTCAGGATGTTTTTTTGGAGGCTATTATGGGCGTTATATGGGATTCTTTTTAGGACGTTAATTCGGATGCTAATTGGAATGATAATTATGATGCTAATTGGGACACTAATTGGGACATTAATTGGGATGCTAATTATCATCCAAAACAATGCAAACTTTTAAAAAGGGACGCTAATTGGGAGGCTAATTGGGATTCTATTTGTGACACTAATGGGGATGCTAATTGTGACGCTAACCAGGACGTTAATTGGGATGTTAATTGGGACGTTAATTGGGATGCTAATTATCATCCAAAATAGCGCCAACTTTTAAAAATGGATGTAAATAACGCCATTAAAAGCACCATCCTATGGAAAAGCATCCACTTTGTCCAAAAAATGATGAAAAATACACTAAAAGTGATGGTGGATGCTGAAAAGGAAGTTAAAAGAGACGCTAATCACAGGGTTTTGTTGTAGTGCAAAGATTCAAGATCTCTTCTTAGAATCTGCAACTTTGAAGTCTTTACCTTGTCCAATCCTTGATAGGATGTCCCCAATGTGTCCCATGCTTTCTTTGCAGTATTTGCTGCTGCTACTCTTGGGAGTATGCTTTCATGCATGGCTTGGGGTATGAAGAACAAAGCTTTTCCATATTTCTTTCTCTGTTTCCTCAAAACATCTTTCTATGTTCCCTCAAAACATCTTTCTCATCTTGTGTGATACTATTATATGTCGCTTGATCTGCTGGTTCTGTATAACCATTATGGACAATATCCCAAACATATTGACCTCTGAACAAAGTCTTCATTGTTAGAGACCAATATTCATAATTCTTTCCTATAAAAATCAGATTTTGTAAACTCGACATATTTGAACCGGAAGTAGAAGCCATTTTAAATCTCATCTTTCCTGATAAAATTACTTTTTACCTTTTAGAACAAGATTTCTTTCCTAATCTTGCTTTGATACCAGATCTTGGGAAAATTAGCGGCCGTGACAATTAACTTGAGTTACCGCGTAGTAGAACATTTTGTTTTCCCCTTTAAAAATTCCTTTAAAAATTTTCCCAAAGTATTGCGACTAAGATATGCTTGCAATGGAATTACTGCGTAGAGTTATTTCTACAGAGTTATTTTGACTCACTTTTACCTTGACAAATTTACTTGGCTTTCAACCGACTTTTAGAATTAGGTTGCGACCAACTTTTGGTTCGACACACAACTTTATATTTCCCAATCTAAATATTTAGTAATATGAAAAACACATTTCATTGTGGTGATCCGGGATTAACTGCAACACAACTATTGCAAGTCACTTGCAATATTATATAACCAAATATTTAAACAGGATTTGTGTCGAACACTCCTATGCATAAAATTGGAATTTTACACGGTGAAATAAATGTGGATTCTTTATGTCTTTCACTTACAATAGATGTAAATAACATTCACTTAGGTAAATCTGGAGAAGATATGCAATTAAATAAAAAATTCATTCAGCCATAAACTATGGATTTATATTTCTTGTGACGACATAACAAAACTTACAGCTGTAAATACAAAATTGGGAATTTACCAGGATGTTTCACTTGTTACAGAGCTTGGCTCTTCAACAGTTACAAAACATAGAAGCCTGAGCTTCAAACTCTTTCACAGAGTTCTTCTTCTTCTTCTACATCTATTCTATTCTTCTTGTGCATTTTATCTGCCTCTACATATTTACAATCTTCTTCATAGAGGAAACTTCTACCAACTAAAATTGCTTCTCTATAAGGCTACTACCTTAACATTAAAGACTGTAATTACTATCTAGATAGAAACTTAGCTTCAACAATTAAATTCGACTGGATTATATACAGGATACATGACCTCTTCATCCTGTCAGAATGTCTGACATAATCTCACTTGATACAGACTCTGACAGAGTTGGATGATGTGCTATTCGGATTAGTGAGTAATTAATATTTCCAACAAGGATGAATATTAGGTATGTCTAGAACTTTCTCTTCTTCTTTGTCCATGACATGAGACTTGGATGAATCCCTTACAAATGAAATAAAAGAGTCCATTATATTACATTATTGAAGTTTCATTAGAATCCAAGTGAAGTGAATGACTTACCTATGGTGTCGAAAATGAAATCAATTTTCTCAGAGATCTGATCGTATCTCTACTTGGTATAATCGATTACCAGATCTTCTCCAAGGCTTTTCACAGAGTGGAGTTTAGTAGTGCTAGTGGTAGAAACAATCCTGGAAGCTCCATAAACATTCTTTTCCAGTTGAACTTCTAGGCTTCCCCCTCCACCTGTTCCTCCCACAATGAATACAATCTTCCCCTTCTCAAATTTGGCTATATCAAATGCATGTTGCACAGTCTGGAGTGCAAGGGGCAAGCTCGTCACTTCCTCGAATCATAAATTGGTGGGCTTCTGTGCCACCAGGTATTCCCCCACTAAGGCATATTGGGAGAGTGTCCCCCACTTTGTTGGCACGGTTTCCCTCAATTTCTGGGTGTTGGAGTCACGAATGTTGTTGTAGACCTTATCACCACTCTTGAACTTGGAACTACCATTGCCAACTTACACCACCACTCCTGCCACATCACAGCCAGGAAAAATATACATAACATAAACTGACTATTGGATATCTGGATTTAAAGCGTTAACATAAAAGCACAGTTTTAATTTAAAATTTATATGTTTAAATACATACACACTCATTTGTTGATATTCCTACCAAACTTCAAAAACATAGTTAAAATCTAAAATTTTAATCATTATAAATTTACATAATCAAATATATACATATGCATAGATATGCTTATGTATTAGCCATTTAAAAAAAATAAAGAAATCGACTCATATCAACATTGGGAAGTCAGAATCCACACCTCTCAGTAAGCCCTCCCCCTCATGCCTCCTAACGTCGAAAGCATTGAGAACAACAACTCGGATTTGAAGTAAAAGGTTGGTTGGTCCTTACTTTGGCACATGGATTTCCCCGAATCGCAGCACCTCTATGGATCCATATTCATTGTAGAACCATGCCTTCTAAATTTGACTCATATTTTCTGAAGTAAATGAATAGTCTCATTTTGCTTTGATCTGATCTAGTGATGAAGAACCCTAATTCCCAAGTATTGTGGTAGACAACCCAAGAACCTAAGTTGATATTTATAGTCTTTTGAAGGGGACTGCTATTATACATACATTCAGGTACAATGACCTAAAATGCATTGCACCTAGAAACACGATTATTTACGATGACCTAAAATGCATTGCACCTAGACCTAAAATGCATTTCGTGTGAAATATTATTTTGTATTTTCCAATTATCAAAGATGAGAATGCATTGGATTTGGACACCAAGAAATTCTCACGTATTAGAATTTTGTTTTTCCAGTATAACATGAACAAATATATGATCCAATATTTTGATTAAAGTTTGGATTAGTTTTTCTAGCTTGATGTTGATTTTCATAGAAAATGAGCTGATGTGACAAAAAATGAACTGCACACTAACCAATGGGTCTCGAAAGCACCAGGGAAAGTCCAAATGTTTGACTCTCATAGGAAAAAAGATACATACAAGCAAGCCACGAGAGAGATATTAGAGCGAGTATATGGAGCATCAACATCATGACTGTTAAATGTACAACATCATGAGTTATTCTCCAACCCAATCTTGTGCAACCAGTATTAGGCATCATGTGTTGAGGTAGAGATATTGATTTGGACTCATCAACTTGGAATAGATTCTTAGGTTGGAACTAAGGATAACTAAGAGTTTAGTTATAAAGGTTATTCCTCATGTGTTGAGGTAAATGCTTTGATTTATCAAAGTGATTATGTTGTAAATTCTTATAGTACAAGGTTCAAGACTTGTGTGTAAGTCATGACTCTCATATGTAACTCTGATTATAGAGGTGATTGATTCTCATGTGGGCCTCACGTTATAGTATGTATCAATGGGGTGGAACTCTAGTTATATTAGTGGACTCTCATGTGGACCTTTAGTTATAGTAGGTATACATGGGGTGGACCTCCACTTATAAAGGTGGAGTTGTGAATATATCAAGTCATGATTCTCATGTGGACCTTAAGTTATAGAGGTGAATTCTTTACATGTTGAAGCGTTAATGTTGTGGCATATATTACTAACCATGGTCATTCGATATGGATAAAGCTATTAAATCTCCTCTAGAGACTGGTCACCTCTAGAGTGAATTACTTTAGCATATGGTCATTTGGTTTGGAATAATATATATGATTACAACATCAAACAAATATTCTCAGTATAATATTATATGTTAGAAAATTAAATTTAACACATATTGACCATGTAATAAAGATAAAGAAATAAATATAAATGCATAGAGAAAGAGATAATTTGAATTGCACATGAGATTAATTCAATTGACTAATATGAAATCAGATTACTAAGGTTGAATTATAAAGATTCAGTTAAATAACAATGCATTCCTCAATCAATGCTTTAGTTATAAATGTATGCAATTAGAACTCACAGTGGTCACTTTAGTAAATCAATCAACATGATTTCATTTAACTAAGTGTCAATAAATAAGGGCTAGTTAACTAAATTGTCTCATAGTTATTACACTTTAGTTAGACTAAAATATGACACCTAAGTTAATCAAAATATGACACTTCAATTAATAAAGTGTTCACATGGCAACACTTGAGTTATTGCATGATGACACTTAAGTTAGAATGTTAACTAAGTGATCATATATTTAGTTAGATGGAGAGTTCACTCTAGAGTCCGTTAAGCCTCATTTAATGTCAAAGATGAAAGGCAAGGTGCATAAGCTATGCATGATTAAGAATCCAATGCACTGTATCAATTTATCTTTAAAGGAAATTTAGAGTGTCATACATTGGAAGCATCTTATGACGCAAACATTTGCTATTTTTTACATGGCAGTGTTTTCTAGCTTAATATTAATGTGTTGGGAATATGGGAAGTTTATATAGTTAATATTTATTCTCTATTTCTCAATACTCTCTCTTATATTGCACCCAAGGTGAAAAAAGAAATCTGCTATTGTGTAAAAGACATTCTCTACAAATTTATCATATTATACTCTGAAGTTTTGCTAAGGTTTTTCATCCTCTCTGTTTTGAGGATTTTCCCCAGGGTACATCTTATGCTATGGTTGAATTATTTGTGTAATCGAATTGTTATATTGATTCAAGTATTATGTAGATCTACATTTAAATTTTTAAATTTCAAAGATCTTCATATTTTCTCAAAAATCAACATGGTAGCAGAGCGGAGGGCATCAAGGAGCTTATATTTGTGCAGCAAACTAAAGCCTACTTATATCCTAAGGAGTTGAGAGCCATGGAATTGATCTTTGTTTGAACAAAATATAGACTTGAGGGTACTCCTAGCTTCAACACTCGAAAAGCGAGAGTGTTGAACATTATTAAGGAACATGACCTAGATTGCTATATATCCACAGTGGTGGATGAGCCTATAACTAATGTAGGGTGAGTCAACTTCAAGAAGAACTAAAAAAGGTCCAAATGGATCATCTATGACTCAATTAAGGAAAATTTTATGTCTGTGATTACTCTATGAAAACCATAAAAGAATTATTTGATACATTGAAAAACCTATATGAGAAGAAAGCTTCAATTCAAAAGAGGTCTTTGAAGAATAATCTTTGAAAACTAAAGATGGAGAAGGATGAGACAGTGGACTCATTCTTCACCAAGATATCTCAGGTAAGAGATCAACTCACTAGTATTGGAGTAGTGATGGATGAAGATGATCTTCTCCAAACCACTATTGATGGTATCCCATCCACATGGGAGACATTCTTGGTTTCAGTATATGACTGAGAGATACAACATAACTTTGAGAGGTTGTGGCATGATTGCCTCCAAGAAGAGGGGTGAATCTAGAGAAATTCAGTGTGCACCAAAGAGGAGAATATTTCCTTCATGGCAAGAATGAAGAAAGGGAGGAAACGTTTTGCTCCAAATAAGTTCATCAAAAAATTTAAAGAGTCAAATATCAGATGTTTCAAATGAAACAAGAAGTGCCATTATGTAAAGGAGTTCTAAGAAAATAAAAATGGTAAAGGTAGGTTTCATGTTTCTACTATTATAGAATATGAAACTACTCAAAAGAACTCATGCAGGGAATAATATGATGATCAAAATGGGTATTTCCTTTAAATCTCATCATTAGAAAAACATTTTCTCTAGTTTGCATGGGACACAAATTTCCCATGCAGATATTTTCTACCTCTTGCATGAATTCAAATTTGCAAGTGAATAAAGAAGATCAAGACCAAGGGACTCTAGAAATCTTTCCAAGGAAGCGGAGATCAAGAGGGAGCCCACACAAAAGAATAAAAGATAAGTATTTGTATTTTGATTATCATATGATTTTATAAGTTAGATCTAAAGGGTTTTGAATGTGTTTCAATACAATTTTATAGAGATGTATATTCCTTGAATTAGGAATCATGTTATGGTATAACATATCAAGCATATAGTATTTCTTTTATTGGAAAATAGTAAAAATCATGAAGTTCATTCTATGACGAAGTAAGGAAGAATATATGGATGCATAATTTTTCATGAGAAATGAATGGTGGTTATGCTGAGACATTAATTTTAATATCTACATAACTGTTTGAACCATTGTTAGTGAATTAAAGTATTCATATGATTGAATTTCATGATTATGCAATGTTGTTAATCATTAGAATAAAATTTCCTTATAGATAGAAACTATACTTTTGTTAGGGATAATCTACCTTATGAATGGTGGTTTAGAGGCCACCAATTTACTAATTCTTCTACATTCAGAAAACTAGGGTTTTACAAGCATAAATTAGGGAATGAGAGAGAGATAATGTGTACCTTATTTCAGACGGTTGATCCTAGATTTCTTCTTCTTCTCCAATTCTTCTTTGCTTCCAATATTTAGTACCTGCAACAAAGATTCACCCTTCCTCAAACTATCTTCTACTCTTATACAAGATGAGATATGAACATACAATGATTGTATTTCAAACAAGTTACAACCTAGATCAATACTCCTAACATTAGAAGAATATATCTACACATTGATGGAACGAAAAAAATATTTATTATCAGAGATCTGGAAACATTACATAGCCTCTTGTTTGGCTAAGCTCCTCTACAAACCAAGACATGATTCCTATTGCTTCTCTCCTTAATGGAGTCCTCCAGCATAACTTTTCCTCTAAGGTTGGTCCCCTTTTCTCATACCCTTCCTTTCTTTTTAAAGTTTCTTGTGAGGAAGGAATTCAAGGCTTAGGAATGGTTGGGAAAATTTTCAAACCGAGCCCAATTGCCCCTAGTTAATTATATTTTTATTTTTTAACTATTATTAATGGAATTCGCGGGTTCATATGCATCATCTCGTGAATGAATTGTGGTTTTCCTTTTGGAAACTCATGAATTTTAATAATACCCGGGTTGAACTGGATTCATGCGTGAACGAAATGAAAGAACATATACAGATTCATAATAACATACATTTTGCAAAGATCACAAAGATACAGTAAAAACATATTCTATTAAATGGCGGAAATAGAACAGACTGTAATACAATTGCTAGAATGGTGGTAGCTATCTCTGAGAAGAGATGTGGCTACTACGCTCATTCGTGCCAAGCTGAATACAAAATGAGGCCAAAGGGGCCTATTTATAATAAGAATGAGGTGAGAACCCCAAAATTCCAAAACGTAACCCTAGAAGATGAACCGTCCTAAAGTTTGCGGCCCCATGGTGGTAAGTTGAATAGTCAACTTCCCGGGGTCATAACTTTTGCATACAATCTCCGATTTGGGCGTTCGTTAGCTCATTGGAAAGGTCTGTCTAAGGTTTACAACTTTGGGTCAACCAAATGCATGTTAATGGAAACCATTTGGCACCAAATCTCCAAAAAACGTCATTTAGGGCATCAAGATGGCCCCGAAAGTTTAGGACTTGAAAAATTGCAGAAAAATAACTAGGAAACTACCACAATGGACAATTGTTTTGAGCCAGTGGAATAGGTGGGTGGCCACCGTTCTCCATCTGGATCAATCCTCCCTCCTTAGGAAGCAATGTTCTCCATTGTGTCAGATCCCTTATCATATCTCGAACTGTGTGTTGAGTTGATCTCTTGGTGTGACATTTGTTGAAGTGAAGAGGCTACTTTTCTTTGGCATCCCGAGAAGGCTGTAATTGTTGTATGGATGACTTGTTTCTGGATGAGCACCTTGAATGTGTGGCCTTGCATAGTAGAGGTACTTGAATAGATGAGGAAAGAATGGCTCTATCTTCTTCTTGTGTCTGATGAGCAGAGACACCCTGTGAAGAGGGTGTGGAGGTCTCTGTGATCTTATGTTCTCCTTCAGACGCAATTGTGAAGAGGAATAATTTTCTAATGTGGGAGCTTATCTTCCTACCTTGCAAGACTTTTTTAGGTGCAACGGTCTCTAGTATTCGATAGAGTTTTCCTCCCAAAGTAACAATGACACTGCGAGGCCATGACTCATATACAGCATGATGCTTCCACATATATGGTTGTCCTAAAAGAACATCACAAACTTCAAGTGGGGCCACATCACACAATACCTCATCTTTGAAAGGCTTGATGCCATATGGTAGGAGCCATTGTTGAGTAATGCAAATACCTCTTCCTTGGCTTAGCCAACCGATGCTGTAAGGTTGCGAGTGTAGTGTTGTTGGAAGCTCCAATCTCTTGACGACTTCTGCTAAGATCGGGTTCTTTTGGCTGTCGTTGTCAACAACAAAATGTAGAGGCATCCCCTTCACCCACATCTGCGAGTGGAATAGGCGCTCCTCTACCTCTGACTCTTCAAGATCCTCTAGTTGAATCTGTGTGGTAGCAACAGTGGAAGTGGGGTCTGCATCAATGATATGCCTCTCATTGCATGCGGCTGTGGCATTGGGTTCAGAATCAGAATCAGGATCTGATTCTGAAGATTTGATTTCAGCCACTAATGACTGCTTTGAGTGACATTCATCAGTGTTGTGCCATGGGATTTTATTAAATTCGCACCACTTACCAGTGTCCTTCTTTTTCTTTCGATCTCCCTTCTTTGCTTGTGGCGAGGACTGGTTGTCATTTTCTTTTGCTGTGTTCTGCGGGCCAGGATTTCCCTTTCCTTGCTTCTATGGTGGATTCATAGGTCCAGAGTCTCGCTTGTTCTTTTGTCAAAATTTCTCCTTGATTTTGACAGCATACCGATAGGCGGATCCAAGTGAAGATATGTCAAGGAATTCCATCTCAGTTCGGATGTACCGATGTAGACCACTGCGATATTTTAGGATTAGGTGCCGCTCAGAGTCTTTGATACACAGCTTTTTCCGTAGGGTATGAAATTCGTTGGTGTACTTCGACACCATCTAGTCCCTTTCTTGACGCAGAATGGTCCATTTTGTGTACTGGTCATCATAGTTTCCCACAGGGTAATATTGTTCCTTGACGGGATCTATGAAAGAGGCCCAAGTAGGATTTGTTTCAAACATTCCAGACTCATCTGATGAGTTTTTCTCACAATAAGTACCCCACCAATTTTGGACATGGGGGACTGCCTTAAGAAGCACAAAGGTGATCTTTTCTCTGTTGAAAAAATTGTGGACAGAGAAATACCCTTCTAGAACATTCAACCAATTATCCAGGGCATCTGCATCGATATTGCCTTCAAATAAAGGAATATAAAAGTTAACTTGTACCTTGAAGGGAGTTGCATCCCCGAACCAGCTGCTTGTTGAAGATGCACTTGCCGTTGCTAGCATTCGCCGAAGGATTTGGGTGAAACTATCCATCATCTCATTTCTCTGTCACTCGAGAGCTTCCTCAAGTAGCGACTTGATAGGATCTCCTGCTCCGTCGTCTCTCTTTTCTTCCACCATGGGAGGTCATTTCAGACAGCGAGAATGATCAAGTGAAACTAGTTCGAGACCAAACTCTCTATACTAGGACCTCGTTGGGGACATGTGCCGAGAAACAATCAAAGAGAAGATTGCTCTGATACCACTGATCTACATTTATGAGTGAACAAAATGAAAGAACATATATAGATTCATAATAACAGACATTTTGCAAAGATAACAAAGATATAGTAAAAACATATCCTATTAAATGGCAGAAATAGAACAGACTGTAATACAATTGCTAGAATGGTGGTAGCTATCTCTGAGAAGAGATGTGGCTGCTACGCTCATTCGTGCCAAGATGAATACAAAATGAGGCCAAAGGGGCCTATTTCTAATAAGAATGAGGTGAGAACCCCAAAAGTCCAAAACGTAACCCTAGAAGATGAACCATCCTAAAGTTTGCGGCCCCACGGTGGTAAGTTGAATAGTCAACTTCCCGGGGTCATAACTTTTGTATACGATCTCTGATTTGGGTGTTCGTTAGCTCGTTGGAAAGGTCTGTCTAAGATTTACAACTTTTAGTCTCCCAAATGATGTTAATGGCAACTATTTATCCCTGAATCTCCAAAAAACATCGTTTAGGGCCTCAAAACGGCCCCAAAAGTTTAGGACTTGAAAAATTGCAGAAAAATAACTAGGAAACTACCACAATGGACAATTGTTTTGAGCCAGTGGAATAGGTGGGTGGCCACCGTTCTCCATCTGGATCATGGGTTGCACATGGAAGACCTGCAAATGGTGTGTGAGTTGATGAAAGGAAAGTCACAAATACATGATGAGTTCAAGAGAAAAAATGGTTGATGATAGAGTGAACAAGTTGTATTAAGGATCCAATTCATCTATAGGGTTATGGCTACTTCAATCCATGATGTCCTTTTGTGTAAAAAATATTTGATGTCATTACTTGGATGGAGAAGTGTCATTTCGCAGTATAAAAGATTCCCTCTAATGTATGAGGTCAGAGGGTAAGTATGGTCGAAATACATTACAATCTTTGTTTATAGGAATCAGAATCAAGGTTGTAGAGATGTACCTAAAACATACAAAATGAGGTCATTTATACAAAATCATGAATGAGGATTCCATGTTCAATAACAAGGAAGAATGGCTCCTTTACTAGATACATCATATGATACGAGATAAATGTCCACGTATGATTTACAAAGGTTGATCTTAGCCACATGAGTACAATTATAGATATTCAATTGCTTGAAAAAAATTCATCAGTCATCGAAAAGCTTATGCAACTTAGGTTAAATAGGTTGTAATCCCAAGATGTTCATCCAAATCCATAGAAACCAGTATGAATCCTGCCATGTGAACAGGTTTATTGAATTCAAACATGGAAGGATACCATCGGAATGTTAGTTAAACAATTATACTTACAACCAATGCATAGGATTCCACCAAGATGTGAGGAGTATCCTGACATACTAACTTGAAACTCTAGGTCTTATTCATATAGCAAGTGAAAATCAAAAGCCATATGTGAAGAGGAAGGTAATGAATCCTTCAACGGGTCATCAAAGTAACTGGTAAACTGGAAAAGGGAATATGTACATGGAATATTTTTAGAGATGAAACTAATAAGGATCAAGGTGAATAAATATAGGTTAGGGATCATTGGAAGGGAAGCATGACACAGAGATGACCCATGACAACTTTAAACCTCAAAGGAAACAACCACACCGATTTGAAATGTAGGATACATTAACAGATTCCCCATATACTAAGGAGGAGTAAACAGTGGTGGAGTAGTAATTCAAAGGACTAAGTTGAACTGGGAAGTGAAACCTGAAACATGAGTGACGAGAGACTCAAACTAGAGATTTTTTCAAGGGATTTGCTGCCAAACCACGTACAAAAGAGTGTTTTTCCTTATTTCCTTTCTTGTTAAGTTTTAACGACTCCAAGAAATTAAGCTCAACTTTTTCTTCATTTTTTACTGAGCTTGAATAAAAGAGAGAATATTGTTGGATATAACACTAATTCATGGATTTTATGAGTCTAAATTAATGTATTCTCGCTGGTGTTTTCATGGGTTTGAGAGTCTGAAAACTCCAAATGAGTCTCTAGGGGATTCTTTTTCATAAATTTAGTTGATCCTGAGTCCGAAAAAGTATAAAACAATCCAAAGGAGAACTCTCTTTGCTTCTGAATAACTAAGGTATACATTTTTCATACTTAGTCAGCAAGGTCTGAAAAAGGGGTAAACTATCATGAAACCGACATTTATTCAAAAGCAAGCATATAGCCTTAGTTTAATGAGTGTGAAGGAAGGAAACATCACTCAGAATGTTCCATTTATTTAAGAGAATGGGACAAACAATAGTAAACTCAATGTTTTGTACTATAGTTTAATGAGAATGACAATGACATAAAGAAAGCTCAAAATATTTTTCATAGTTTAATCCAGAGAACGAAAAATAAAAATTAAGCTCAAATAGGTTCATTTTTTGTAAGTTTAGTCCTCCAGGCTAGAAAAAGAGATAAACCTATACATGAAGACACTCTTCTATTCACAGTGAACTGAAGTATTTATTTTTCGTAAGTAATCCATATGGTCTGGCCTAAGGGTTAGAATTATACCATTATGGATGATCCTTCATTTCGTTTAATGAGTATGAAAGAACAACTAACTTGACTATATAGTTAGTTTTAAGCAGTGAGACCAAGGATTGAAGATAACTCCATATGATGAAAGCCATAAAGTAGTTAGCAAGAGAGAGAGTATGAGGCTCATTTTTGGATAAAAACAATGATGAAGGCTTCCATCACCTAGAAACATGCATCATGGGAATCATTATTGAAAAGAGGTGTTCTAGATATGGTTTCCCATGTTCAAAAGGCTCTAATCCATGTAAGAACAATGATGTTTTAAGAAAAAGAAGGTTGTAGATCGCAATCCATGGATACGAAAGGAGATCCTAGGGTTCACAAAGGGATAAGGTGTCAATGTAAAATGAAAGGAAATCCAAATCCTATGCTATATGCTGGGATAATACAATCCAAATCTACTCCTCAACTACAAAACTACATAAACAGAATCCAATATTAGTCAAAATAATGAAAAATTGAACAAACCATATCAAAGCAGGTAAAAATTTTAAATTTTTACTATAAATAGTTCATTTGGTTTCTAAAAAACAATTCATTTTGTTTTTTGCCTTGTTATAGTGCAAAATATCCCTCAACTTCAAACACCGTGTATGATCCAACTGATGGATATATTCATGAACCGCAAGTTGTAGGTAGACCATCTGCTCCTTAACTTTCAATTCGTGCCTTTAATTTCAAATTTTTATGCAAATTTAGGCCTTTTGGAGAGGTTTCAAGGGAAAAACATGGGGACTCTAGGTAGCCCATTGCAAACTCATGAATTTGAGAAGTATTTGCGGGTATACAATGGGAAACCCATGAATGGTACACATTGTTATAACTAAATAGTCGTGTTTTGTGCGGATTGACAATTTACCTCTCTAATGGCCCAATTTTTGTGTTTTGCAGGTTCAATAGTGTTGGAATGTGTTACCACCTAAGTTGTACTTAGTGGTTTTTATCAAGTGAGCCCGGTGAACCGAATAGGGTTAACCTATTCGGACTTCAAAAAGACCTTTGGAAGTACATCTGGGAAGTGCTTATTGTGTCATATCACATGTTCATACCCCATGGGGGAATTGTAATAAATGTTCTAGCATGATAGTGTCTATAAAAGAATCGGTCTCTTAGACTTCATTTGTCAATCCGATCAGCCCAGGGTGTTTTTTCCCTTGGTTATTATTGGTTGTTGAATAAACGACTGATAATTTCTGAGTTTTTAACTCCATACCTCCAAAGTTGGGGTGGTCGGCTTGGCATTTAGGCCTATTGAGGTTATTAGAGTCTATGTGTCAATGTATAGACATGGTAGACATCATTTTTGAGTCATATGAACATGTCTAAGTCCCCTTAGGTGTTTTTCAATTTTTCAATTTTTTAGTTTTTTCAGTGTTTTTTTATTAAATTTTAATTTTTCCAAAACTTAGGATATTTTTTAATAGTTTAATTGGAAAAATTGATTTTGTAATAAAAGTGGGCCAAATAATCGGTTTCAGTCATGTAGGTGCTCATTTTCAAGCTAAGAGCACCATGTAAACCCATGGACCCACTTTTTCCTAAGTTTTGAGTGATCTTCCATCACTTAGGTCAGAAAGCCCCAAAAATCAATTATTGATTATTTTAATTAATAAATTGATGAATAATGGAGCAAATCCAAAATCAATAAATCAATGGATTCTTAGCCGATTTGATTGAAATCAGTCAGATCTAAAGCAGATTGACTGGATCTGACAAATACTTAACTGAAGGAGGTGATCAAATCAGATCCAGAGTTGTTCTTAAGCATTCTTTATGAGGAATTTCGCCCTCTCTCTCTCCTCAACATGTTTTGGCTCATCTGGAAGATTTTTGGTGGATGCTTCAGTGAACAGGTTGAGGTGTCAATCAGATCAGCTCTCCGATTAACAGTTGCACTCAGTGAGACTCAGATCTGGCCCAATTAGACACAGATTGAGAATTGATGAACTCTCCATCAGTTTATTTCACTTGATCCCATGAGGATTTGCGCCCCCCTGGGATGGATCTCCTGTAAATTGTATATATCCAGGCACAGCCTCCTCTTCCAAGCTAGTTAGAACTGGACTAAAGGGCTTGCCATTGTAACTTTGTACTAATTTTCATTTGTTGAAATAAAGAGAAGATTTGGAGGCTCAATTGTGGAGTACCTTTCATGTGTGGATTGCCATTGTCTTGCTGCATTCGAGGTGAAACTGCTATTTTTCCAATTTTTTGCACTTAATTATTGTCTGCCTGAATGGTTTCTGAAATCATAAGGATAGATCATTGTAAGTAAGCTTACTTACTTTCTATTTCCTGCATATGTTTGAATGAGTTAATACTTGTATGTTAAATAAGGTTATTTGCATACTGTATCATCCCTTTCTCATATGTATCTTCAAATCTGATAGTTCTGTCTGCAGGAGTTGTGTTGTCGCTTACAGGTTTTCCGTGGATAGAAAATCTATGGTTCAGGTTTGATTCCATTGATTTGTAGCATATATTTCTAAGATCGTTCCCCTCGGTGCTTCTCTACCAAGTTCCCTTAGCAGATCTACTTCAACAACAAGCACCTTTCTTCCCCTTTCTCTTCTTTAAAAATTATTAAACTTTCCTCAAACTGGTTACTTTAAAGGCTTCTTGTTAATCTGATCTATCTCATCAAGAAAAAAACACATAGATCTAATTAGAAATATCCCTTCCAAATTCTAGATCTCGGTTTCATTTTGCATATAAAGTTCAATCTCAAGAGATCTAGCCTAAAGTACGTTATTTTCGCAAGCAATTTAGTGAAAATTCATAGCTTGCTATTAAGGTAGTTTCATTTGCTGTTCAATAAGTTTAATATTCTGTAATATCAGTGAATTTTAATTGGCTACAAAAATAGCAAGCCAAGATCCCAAGGAAATCTTGCTTTCCCTGGTTCCTTTTTCGTCGGTTTAGCTAGTTTAATTTCATTATTTTTTTGAGATAAAGTAAGCTGACCCAAAGTTACTTTTAAAGTGATTTTGGGAATTTGTTATTCTAAAACGCTCACTTTAATTTAGCAGGTCTGACAGAGAAGAAAGGAAGCTGCTGTCCAAAGTAGCTTTTGGAGCGCTCAAATCCCCCTAGGGGTCTCTCTTTTGTCACAAAATTTGTAAAATTTTTGTATAACTGTAAGATATTGGTTTTAGCCTGTATAAGAACCAAGAAAGAACTTATTTATGAGTGCTTTGATATTGTAACTGCTGTAATAAAATCATTCTTTGAATAGGCTCTTTCGAGCCCATTCCCCATCCCCCCTGGGGGGATTCGCGTCGGTGCCATTTTCGTCATTTTCTGCTTATTTCCTTTTCACTAGAATTGATATTATTTGTAGGGTAGTATAATTGATCTTGTTGTTAATTCCATACTCCATATATTACATTTCAAATTAATCATAATACTTACCCCACAATTTCCCGAGTGACCCGCAAGGGGAAAGAGATTCGTGGTAGAATTAATCAGAAAACCAGATTTGTGTAGTTGTTTTATTTTTCATCTTTTGTTTATCAGCAATTTAAAATTAACCCCTCCTCTATTCCCTAATTGAGATCCACTTGGATCAAAATAGGTCCTTGGAGGATTTTTTTCTTTCAAACAAGAACACTTAGTTAAAACTTATTAAAATTTACAAGACTCCAGTGTGTATGCTTTGCACTTGGCTGCGGTTGGTCCGATCAGTCAAGATGTATCAAAATCACTTGGGTGATTAGCATAATTAGGACTCACTCTCCCCAATTGACAAACCATCAGGTGAAAATCCAACACCTCGATCGAACCTCGACGGTGGCAAAATACCCAAAGGAAGCGGGAACTTACTAAAAAGTGACCTCGGGGCGCCGATCTCTATCACACCCTAATAGGTGCGTTACGAACAATAGCCCCAGAGACTCCATTTTAGCCCACATATTCCTTGCGGGTAGCCATAAAGGTTTTGTTTTGGACATACTCCAAGTACTCTCGGGTATATCTGGAGTCCCCCCTTAGCCTAATTTAATCAATTCATACTTAATTTTAACTTAAAACATACCAAGATGCAATCACAAAACATTCACTCCGAGCACATGCAAGCACATTGATCATTTTGATTTGACTCCATTCTAAGGCACTGGTCATTTTTGCTTTATATAGATATATTGTGTATCAGCTTTGTGCTTTTGTGTGTTTATCTTCGTATCTTGTCATCTTTAATTGTTTATAGTTAAAATATTCAAACTCCTAAATAACTTATTCATTTTAATATCACCACACTAAGAAATCATCCTTAGTAACTTAATAGGGTCTACCCCCCTTGGCTTCATTAGGAGTTGAGCCTAAACGGAGGAGTCAAGAACAAGGTGACAGCCTTGACTCGAGACTTGCCCCCAAGGACACACCAAGTGGCTTGAAGATTTCTACCACGTGACCCAAGTGTGTGAAAAGGCGGCAACACTTTTTGGCACCATGGCCGGGGATAAATCTTTTTATTCCCGGGTATGAATTATGTTTTCTTTCTTTTTGTTTTTGGTTTGTTTGATGAATTCTTAGAGTAGATCTTTAATTTTCATCTGGCGACTCCACTGACTTTTTTCCAATTTTTATTTTTACAAAGAAAAGCAAAAAAATAATTTTTGTGAAAAGATTTATAAATGCTTATGTTTTCTTTTTCACATGGCGACTCCATTGAAGGGATAAAACCCTGTTATCTCATAAACTTGTGAAGTTTTGTTGTGTGTAGATGAGCCCATGCAACATGTTAAAACCTTTAAAGCTCATCACTTGACAGCTCCACCTTTTCAGTACAAGGTTTAATCGTTATATCAAATGGATACTATTTTGGATAAATTTAAGGAGAAATATGGTGCCCAGTTAACCTTAGTGTTTCAACCTATCGATTTCTCAAACATCCCGGGTTTTCCTAACTATAGTAAGGATTTGGGGGATGCATCTAAATGGCTTCCAGCATTTAATGGAGATTATGGTGACTCAGCCATCTGGCATGTCAAATCTTTCCTTTAGTTGATTGCTGACTTCAATATTCTTTATGAAGACCATATGATGGAAATGTTTGCTAGTACTTTTTGGGGTGAGGCTGGTTGTTGGTTCTATCAGGGCCTGCCTAATAAATGTATAACTTTTTTTCCAAACTTCCTTTGGATGTTTTTAGAGCAGTGGCATGATGGTAGGGGTAGTACAAATGGTTTAAAAAAGTTCCTTGAAAATATCTGTACCTTCTACCTATCTGGGACAGAGTATCACACAGAAGCATATGATGGATCTTTTTCCATGATACAAAATATTGAAGACTTGGAATCACTTCTTGAACATTTAAGTAAAGAGGAATTCCATGATACTCCCATAAAAAAACATCCTAGAGGTTATTTAAGAAATGAAGCAATTAAGCATATTCTTAAAGAAAATGAGGTATCTACCAATACACAGCAGGATTTGAGGAAGGGAAAATCCAAGATGATCATATTGAATAATTTCAGGGGGAGCCCATGATGGGACACATTGTTGAAAACTCTCCACATGTCAACATAGCTGAAGACATTGAAGATTTGGTGTATTATCAAGTGTGTTGCAATACTGATACCTTTCCAGAAATCCCTCTAGAGAAATCCACTGAGCAACACATACCAAGTGATCCCATTGAGTATGTCCAAAAGGTTTCCTTGATTAAAGATAATATTGAAGATCCTCTTCATGATATGATAACAGAAGCCTGTAAAGAAACTTATGATAAGATCAATATGGTGTATGGTGACAGTAGACATTGTTCTCCACATATTGATGAAGATTTGGAAATTTTATTGCCTTGTAAAGAATATTGTTATGAATACAAGGAGGACATGGATAGGCAGGAGCATAATGCCATGGATAAAGAGTCCCCCACATATGACATGGATGGGAGTGATGACTATTGGAATTTCATAGATAATCCAACTTATGAAAATATTATGGAGAATCCCATCCATGATATGTCCAACAATGGGAGTGTCTATTAAAAATTTTGTGGAAGTCCAATCTACGATACATCTATAGAGGGAAGCACAGATCTGGATGCCTGGGAAAAACTTAGTATGGAAGAAGAGCATTCAGAAGTTTATCCATATGATCATTCAGAGTCATATCACGCAGAGCCACACAAAGGTATTAGTAATGAAGACAATGAGAAACAATATTGTGGAAAGTCAGATGTGATGAAGTTAGTGGAATGTTATTCTCAGCCATCTTTTCCACATATAGAGGTTCCTTATGATTTGGAGCTACTTGGGGTTTGTGCAACGAGTTATCATTTGATAAGCCCCGATGATCAGTATGATGATGTAGTCATCCTACCTTATCTTTCTGATTGGTATATCAGTCCTATCCAATCATGGATAGAAGCAGCCTGCATGAGTACATACAAGTTTGGGAAGAATTTTTATGACATTGTTCATACTTATGATCTCCCATCCATCCCGCCCATTCTGAATCATCACGCAGGTTTGCATCTTCTGAATAAGGTATCCTTACTTTGGCTAGTAACCAAAGACAAGGAAATTTTTTTTTATGTTAATAAAATGCTTAAGTGGTTACATTGGATTTCTGATTACACTTAACCCTTTTTATATCATGCTTAGAGTAGCAAAATAATCTCTTTGAAAGAGAGCATTTACTTTCTGCATTTCTATTTTTTTTGCTTCTTTTAGTTAGTTACATCTATTTTGTTTAAATAAATCAGCTTAATGGTTCATTTGCTTTTTTATAAAACTTGTGCTACTGAGGTTTTTCTTGTCAAGTTGAGATGTTTTTGCAGGGTATATAAACCAGATATTCTGGTGTTCTTGTATCCTCTCCTTGCCTTAAAGACTAGATCGAGCACATGTCCCATAGTTGGAGCCAGAATGTTACCACCTAAGTTGTACTTAGTGGTTTTTATCAAGTGATCCCGGTGAACCGGACAGGGTTAACTTGTTCGGACTTCAAAAAGACCTTTGGAAGTACTTATGGGAAGTGCTTGTTGTGTCATATCACATGTTCATACCCCATGGGGGAATTGTAATAAATGTTCTAGCATGATAGTGTCTGTAAAAGACTCGGTCTCTTAGACTTCATTTGTCAATCCAATCATCCCAAGGTGTTTTTTCCCTTGATTATTATTGGTTGTTGAATAAACGACTGATAATTTCTGAGTTTTTCACTCCATACCTCCAAAGCTGGGGTGGTCGGCTTGGCATTTAGGCCTATTGAGGTTATTAGAGTCTATGTGTCAATGTATAGTAATGCTA
>LPNX010611985.1:20399-32022 GCA_001517045.1 Pseudotsuga menziesii | reverse complement strand
ATAAATTGATGAATAATGGAGCAAATCCAAAATCAATAAATCAATGGATTCTCAGCCGATTTGATTGAAATCAGTCATATCTGAAGCAGATTGACTGGATCTAACAAATACTTGACTAAAGGAGGTGATCAAATCAGATCCAAAGTTGATCTTGAGCATTCCTTATGAGGAATTTCACCCTCCCTCTCTCCTTAACACGTTTTGGCTCATCTGGATGAGTTTTGGTGGATGCTTTAGTGAATAGGTTGAGGTGTCAGTCAGATCAGCTCTCCAATTGACAGTTGCACTCAGTGAGACTCATATCTGGCTCAATTAGACACAGATTGAGCATTGATGAAATCTCCATCAGTTGATTTCACTTGATTCCATGAGGATTTACGCCCCCCCTGGGCTGGATCTCCTGTAAATTGTATATATCCAGGCACAGCCTCCTCTTCAAAGATAGTTAGAGCTAGACTGAAAGGCTTGCCATTGTAACTGTGTAATGATTTTCATTTGTTGAAATAAAGAGAATCTTTGGAGGCTCAATTGTGGAGTACCTTTCATGTGTGGATTGCCATTGTTTTGCTGCATTCGAGGTGAAACTGCTATTTTTCCAATTTTTTGCACTTAATTATTATCTGCCTGAATGGTTTCTGAAATCATAAGGATAGATCATTGTAAGTAAGCTTACTTAATTTCTATTTGTTGCACATTTTTGAATGAGTTAATACCTGTATGTTAAATAAGGTTATTTCCATACTGTATCATCCCTTTCTCATATGTATCTTCAGATCTGATAGTTCTGTCTACAAGATTTGTGTTGTAGCTTACACGTTTTCCGTGGCTAGAAGATCTATGGTTCAAGTTTGATTCCATTGATTTCCAGCAGATATTTCTAAGATCGTGCCCCTTGGTGCTTCTCTACCAAGTTCCCTCAGCAGAGCTGCTTCAACAACAAGCACCTTTCTTCCCCTTTCTCTTCTTTAAAAATTATTAAACTTTCCTCAAACCGGTTACTTTAAAGGATTCTTGTTAATCTTATCTATCTCATCAAGAAAAACACACATAGATATAATTATCAAGATTCCTTCCAAATTTTAGATCTTAGTTTCATTTTTCATATAAAGTTCAATCTCAAGAGATCTAGCCTAAAGTACGTTATTTTCGCAAGTAATTTAGTGAAAATTCATAGCTTGCTGTTAAGGTAGTTTCATTTGCTGTTCAATAAGTTTAATATTATGCAATATCAGTGCATTTTAATTGGCTGCACAAATAGCAAGCCAATATCCCAAGGAAATCTTGCTTTCCTTGGTTCCTTTTTCGTCGGTTTAGCTAGTTTAATTTCATTATTTTTTTGAGATAAAGTAGGCTGACTTAAAGGTACTCTTAAAGTGATTTTGGGAATTTTTTATTATAACATGCTCTCTGTCCTTTAGCAGGTCTGACAGAGAATAAAGGAAGCTGCTGTCCAAAGTGGTTTTTGGAGCGCTCAAATCCCCCTAGGGGTCTCTCTTTTGTCACAAAATTTGTAAAATTTTTGTATAACTGTAAGATCTTGGTTTTAGCCTATATAAGGACCAAGAAAGCACTGATTTATCATTTCTTTGATATTGTAACCGCTGTAATAAAATCATTCTTTGAATAGGCTCTTTCGAGCCCATTCCCCATCCCCCCTGGGGGGGATTCGCGTCGATGCCATTTTCGTCATTTTTTGCTTATTTCCTTTTCACTAGAATTGATCTGATTTGTAGGGTAGTATACTTGATCTTGTTGTTAATTTCATACTCCATATCTTACATTTCAAATTAATCATAATACTTACTCCACGATTTCCCGAGTGACCCGCAAGGGGAAAGAGATTCGTGGTAGAATTAATCAGAAAACCAGATTTGTGTAGTTGTTTTATTTTTCATATTTTTTTTATCAAAAATTTAAAATTAACCCCTCCTCGATTCCCTGATTGAGATCCACTTGGATCGAAAGAGGTTCTTGGAGGCTTTTTTTCTTTTAAACAAGAACACTTAGTTAAAACTTATTAAAATTTACAAGACTCCAGTGTGTATGCTATGCACTTGGCTGTGGTTCATTCGATCAGTCAAGTTGTATCAAAATCACTTGGGTGACTAGCATAATTAGGACTCACTCTCCCCAATTGAGAAACCATCAGGTGAAAATCCAACACCTCGATCGAACCTCGACGGTGGCAAAATACCCAAAGGAAGTGGGAACTTACTGAAAAGTGACCTCGGGGCGCCGATCTCTGTCACACCCTAACGGGTGTGTTACGAACAATAGCCCCAGAGACTCCATTTCAGCCCACATATTCCTTGCGGGTAGCCGTAAAGGTTTTGTTTTGGACATACTCCAAGTACTCTCGGGTATATCTGGAGTCCCCCCTTAGCCTAATTTAATCAATTCATACTTCAATTTTAACTTAAAACATACCAAGATGCAATCGCAAAAAATTCACTCCGAGCACATGCAAGCACATTGATCATTTTGATTTGACTCCATTCTAAGGCACTGGCCATTTTTGCTTTATATATATATATATATATATATTGTGTATCAGCTTTGTGCTTTCATGTGTTTATCTTCGTGTCTTGTCATCTTTAATTGTTTATAGTTAAAATATTCAAACTCCTAAATAACTGATTCATTTTAACATCACCACACTAAGAAATCATCCTTAGTAACTTAATAGGGTCTACCCACCTTGGCTTCATTAGGAGTTGAGCCTAAACGGAGGAGTCAAGAACAAGGTGACAGCCTTGACTCGAGACTTGCCCCCAAGGACACACCGAGTGGCTTGAAGATTTCTGCCACGTGAACTAGGTGTGTGAAAAGGTGGCAACAGAATGGAGGGAAAGAGAACACGAGGACATGGATAGGGTGTCACTAAAAGATCCATTGATGTTTAATTCCCTTAGAATATGCAGTTTGTTGAAATTTTTTCACAACACAAACATGCATGATCAAGTTCTATTATGGGAGTCTTTGGTACACTTATGGGATCTTGAGCAGGATGCATTTGATCTCCAGGGTGAAACATTTGACATAATTGTCAAAGAAATCTATTTTATCATTGCCTTATCTCATTAAGGAGAACCATTGATCTTGAGTGGCACTAGATGTGGGGGTGACCCACTGAATGTGCAATACTACGTGGAAACCTATTTGCTTACAAGTACATAGAATTTAGGTACACAATTGTCAATTTACCTTATAATAAGTTTCCCACTTAAATTTATTGTGAGCATTATCAATTGAGTGGTAGGAAAATATGCATTACACTTAGCCATGTGAAATCACATGCATCTAGGGATGGAATGTCTATAGAGTGTGGGTTTTGATGGGTGCACTAGGCTAGTCATAAACATGAAGAACGAATTATCTGATTGGAGGTAGGGGATGAATAAAAAATTTGGGTATTCTAGCATCCTTGAATATTTCTTCTTTGAGTGGGTTCCTGCTTTGAACTCCAGGGTGAGACTTCCACCAGCTCCTCCACGTGAGCCTAGACTCACATGGTGGGGTGATGTGTTCCTTTGTTAAGGTGGTGGTGAGATATAGAAAAGTTTTGATGATGAATTCTATGCTTGGTGGGGTATTAAAGTTCCTTCCTTCGAGCAATTCCCCTATGCAGGTCTAGATTTTTGTGGCAATCTAGAGTTGGATATTCCTCCAGGAGCTGCATGGGGAGAAGTGGGGGAGTTTTAATTTTCATGTTTTTCACTTTTACGAAAATTTTATTTATAAGTGTATATATATACATATGTTTATACGAGTCTAAATCATACTGTATGATGTAGATATTAGGCCTATTTGGCCAGATTGTCACCCCAGGACCTACATACGACTAGGATATGGAGATGACGGTGGTGACATGCTTCAAGTTGTTGAGGGAAATATAGATATGCATACCCATGATTCTCGTACATTAAGGATGGAGAGGATCCCCATTTTGATTCAGGAACATGTAGTGGGGATACCTCTTTCCTGGCTATGGCTCCTACGGAGGGTTACTAGGGTTGTTTTATGTTACCGAGAGGTTGCGATAGAGGCATCCTAGGTTGCAGAGTCTTCATAGTCAGCATCAGGAGAGATTTTTGATCCTATTTTTGTATTTTGATGTACTTATTACTGGATCTTCGAAATAGGACTCGATGTATATGGACATATTTTACTTATATATATATATATATATAACAGTTTATTTACATGCATTTCTATGTGTCATTTCATGTGTCTTTTATAATGTATGTGATCTGTTCCAATCTAAGATGTATGTAGCAGATGCGTCAGTAATTGTATTTTGGCTCCTTGGAATGTGATTGTATGCAATATGTTCAAAATGTCTTTCAAGTAACCTTATTCGTAAAAACTGACTTAATAGAGTAGGATGTCTCACATGATAAACTCCATTAAGCTGAGAGACCACTAATTGCGATTCAAGTTTAACCTCTAAAAAGGTAGTACCATGTGCAATAGCATCCCTCAATAGCTCAATAACAACATTGTATTTGTCCATATTGTTAGTTGCAGGACCTAAACAAGTACCTCCCAAGGAAACAAGCTTCCATGTGGGTGCATAAATGACCCAAGTGACTGAAGCCAGATTGCAAGTGTGACGACTTGCGCCATTAGCGAATCCTATGAGCCATTCCACATACATCTAAAAAAAAATAGATCTACATAAGAAAAACTAATCAAATGATAACTATTTACAAAGTTAACAACTATAGTACAAGAAAACACATAAGCACTAAACGTAGTACTTTTTCAGGTAAGCCTATTTTGGGGCTCAAGAAACTTATTGCCCTCATAGTCAATCGATTCATAAGAATATTTATTTAATACCTTAGACACAACGTATGGGCCTAACCACATCAATTTGAAATTTCCTCCCCTTAGGGGTTCCTTATCTTGGTCATAAACCAAGATAAGTTCTCCTTGAGAAAAACCTTAGGTTTGACCGCTTTGTCATATTGATTTTTGACCCATGATTTGTGTGCTTCATTTTTTGTTAACACATCTCTTTGTTGTTCATCTGGGTGTTCTAGATGTAGCAGATGTTCTTCTATGTCTGAAGTGTTAGGTAGCACATGACTTGCAATCTTGAGAGATGATATCTCACATTCAACTAGGGTAACTACTTCCACTCCATGAACGAGTTGGAAAGGGGAGAACCCTGTAGAAGCCTTAAATGTTGTTTGATATGCCCAAAGTGTAGGATACAATATAATATTCCAATTTGACCTACTTGCATTAATAGCCCTGTTTAGAATGGTATTTAATGTTTTATTAACAGCTTCTACCTTCCCATTCTCCTATGGGTAAATGAAAGATGAGTGGTATTGTTTAAACCCTAACAAAGTAGTCAACGCGGTCATCATTATTTTTTGAAAGTGACTGCCATGATCCATGACAATTTGCTTTGGAATTTTGAATCTAGTAATAATTTGGTTAAAAAAAAATACGATGGTGTCTCACCTTTGGCTTTGAAGGTAGGCATTACCTCTGCCCACTTAGTAAAGTAGTCGACAACAACAATGATGTATTTATTCCCCCAAGTAGATACTGGGTTGCAGGTCATGAAATCTACAACCCACTTGGTGAAGGGTCCTGCAGCAATTATGGCATGTAGAGGAGTAGGATGTGACGACATCTTCTTGATGTAAAATGACATGGATGACAATGTATCACAACATCCACACAATATTTAAAAATGGTGGGCCATAAATAACCTACACGTAAGATCTTTTGGGTCGTTGCTAACCCAAATAAATGACCCCCACACACTCCACTATGAGAATCATTTAGGACAAACACGTCCTCCTTGTGAGTGAGACAATGAAGTAGAATAGAATATACCCCTCTTCTATACAAGGTGTCTACGATTATGAGGTAGTTTTTAAAATTTATCCAAAACTTTTGTCGCTCCTCTCATGAGAAGGTAGAAGGACATTTCAAAGTCTGAAGATATATGATAATATCTCTATACTATGGATCATCAGTTGAAATTAGAAAGATGTGTTCATTATGCAATAGTTCGTCTTCTCTCGTTATAATATACATCACTAGGGAACTCAGAGATAAGTTTCACGAATACTAAATACTTTTTCGATTTAGTGGATTGGAAATCCAAATCAAGCTCCTGGAGTATGAAAATCCATTTGTTTAACTTTCCTCTGAAAATTCATTGAGATAGAACATATTGAAATGGATTAACATATGCCACTACTATAGTTGTCTTGAGTAATATGTCATGACGAAACCTCTCAACGACATATATTGCTTCCAAGGAAATGTTCTCGATGTGTGAACATCCATATCACTATCCTGATGTCTTGAATCCAATGGATTTTATGGTTTGTTGATCCAAGCCATGATCATCATTCTATGGCATGTTGAAGCCCACTTCCTACAGGTTTCGAGTGACACCTATTGAATCCCTACTCGAGGCATAGAATTAAAACCGTGCATCAAAATGAGATTTCAGTGGGTCATGCAAGCGTGTTTAGGGAGGTTCCATATGGGAATGCTAGGCACACATTCACGGTTGTGGGATTTGCAAAGTTGACCCCTATGTGGAAAAATTCCACATTCCCTTATTGAGCAAAACCCTAGTTTCCAAAATTGACCAAAAACAGAATCCCTTGTTGATGGACCTAGAGTAGAGGGCCAATCCTAGTGCTATCCTATTGTTCTAAATCCAACGGAGTCAATGGTTCATTGATCTGAGCCACGACCATCATTCTATGGCACATTGAATCCCACATCCCACAAGCTTTCAGGGACACCTGTTGAATCCCTACCCGAGGCATAGAATGGAAACCGTGCAACAAAACAAGATTTCGGTGGGTCATGAAATCATTTTTAGGGAGGTTCCATGTGGGAATTCTAGCCACACGTACACGGTAGATTAATTTGCAAAGTTGACCCCTATGTGCAAAAATTTCACATTCCCTTATTGAGAAAAACCCTAGTTTCCAAAATTGTCCTAAAATAGAATCCCTTGTTGATGGACCTAGAGTGGAGGGCTACCCCTAGCACTACATCGATGTCCTTAATTGAAAGGAGTCAACGGTTCATTGATCTGATCCATGTTCATCATTCTATGGCATGCTGAATCCCACCTCCTACAAGCTTTTAGGGACACCTCTAAAATCCCTACCCGAGGCATAGAATTCCTACCTCTAGGATACAAACTAGGGTTTCTATGGTTTATAATTCAAAGTAGGGTTTACAATGCAAACTAGGGTTACTAGGATTAGTGAGGGTTATTAGGCTAGGATCACCTTTCATCTCAATTGATATGAAATATTCCTCAATGGTGACATCGAATAAATGGTACTAGTGATCTATAGATGATAGTTAGTGGATACAAACTATGTTTTCTAGGATTTTGAACACAAACTAGGATTTCTAAGGTTTAGAATTCAAACTAGGGTTTACGGTACAAAATAGGGTTACTAGGATTGGCCCTTGATGCAGTATGTCATGCAATGGATGATATCGATGTAGTATGTAACATGTACTATGTAGTATGTAGTATACTCTTGATGTAGTATGTAGTATGTGAGTAATGGATTCTCTTTATGTGGTATGCCATGTGGATACTTCTCTTTTGCTTCATTTTACAATGTTAAAAATTACTCTACATCATAGTCTACAATTACTATGGTTCACTAACACAAGGGGCTACAGTACCTCACCTTCAGTGGATGACGAAGTTGACACAAACTAGTCTCTAGGCTACAAAGTAGGGTTTCTATGGTTTATAATTCAAATTATGGTTTATGATGCAAACTAGGGTTACTAGGATTGGCCAGGGTTATTAAGCATGGGAAGCTTTTAATACCTTATTTTAATAGTTGCATTAGGAAGTTCCATGAAAAATTGGGGTTTTGACTAATGTCCTTATAGGACCAACTTCGAGATTGAAGGAAGATGCAATAGACATATTTGAGATAGAGTGCTAGATAATGGTCTAGGGATATATGGCATGCGTCATGTAAGTATGAATATAATAAAACAAATCCATGATGAAGATTGTGCAATTTATCAAGTTGTATAAATCTATGCAATTTATCAATCTCTGAAGCTGTAAATAATCAATGAGACCATGAAACCAAAATAATTGACTACCACATACCTGACTACCTACCTGTGCTCATTCGACTAGACCATCGGGACCACCTCTAATAGAAACAGTATCCTTTAGCCTCTTTTGCTCGGAGTAAGGAAACAAGTATCGTGACTTTGATGAGCTCTTACTTGGAATTGTTTGCAATTGGAGGTTTGTGTCAATAACTAAGTTTGTATAATTCTATACAATTTGACATGGTCTATAATCTTCAAATACATAACCTTTTCTCTTTTGTGCATGGGAAACCTGTGTCAAACATTCTCCTTTGATAACCTATGTAATGCAGTCTTGATGCATGCACCTGCTCCATCATGTTTCCCTTTTTTGGTATAGCCTCAAAATAGTTCCAAATATGTGGCACCTCGTGCCTCTTGTGGAGAATACACAACCATTAGAAGACATAGGCATTTTTGAATTCCCCCACACAACCATCAGACCAAATCCAATGTTGTTCCATTTGTATATTGTTATCCTTCAGGTGATTGTAGAACAATTGAAAGCTATGTTGTACAAAATCCAAGTCATGACACTTGTCATCACTTATGTAAAATGGATACTCCTTAATATAACCCTTTTCTCTTCAATATTATCTTCCCCATGTCTATAGGTGATATGGACCATTATGCTGACCTGGTCTGAGTGATAATATTGACTTTAAATATCGTTATGTGGTTGAAGAGTGTATTTTTTCGCAAAATAGACCACCGATAATATAGTTCCAATAGGAAATGTATCCATGCATGTTCTAAACTGCTCATCTTGCCAACGAGCCGCATGTACATGCTTTACATACTGTTGTGTCTTTTCAAAGAACTCCTCCATGAATTTGCAAACTAGTACCTGGTAGATCAACAATAAATACATACATATCAATATGTTGTTAAATATATGAAGTAGCAATACATGAAGAAAAAAATACTATTTAGGAACTCATTACTAACCTAAGAGGTGATCAATTGTATTTTTTTTCATTCCCTCCATCGATATCATACCTAACATATTTGAATGGTTGCAAGTTCACTTCATGTCTCCCAAGTTCACGCTCATTGGTCACATGTATGCATTTGTCCAAAAATTCCATTCCACCACACCTTGGGCATGTCCCATCTACCCAATGCCTTTGATAAAATGTTCAACCTTCTGTCCTTCTACACAAAATACTATGAATAAAGTCTCTAGATGATGTCGGTGGCAAGGTAGTTGAGCATTCATGCACAAGAATGTTATGCAATACACATAATAAATGTATATATGTGTCATAATAATAACCGTTCTCAATGTGATATCGACAACAACATGTGCTATGAGTTGTGTTTATTTAACATACCATGGTTTTCATTTCTTGAAGGATCTTTGGACCAATTTAAGTTCATTATGTTCATGCCTAAATCTCTCATATAATTATGTTTGTGTCATGTCAAGAAAATGTTTAATGTGGGGCTCATGATCCCTTGAACCCCTCCTCAATTTTAGTACATATTTTGGTTGGATGAAGGTCTACTATTGTTAGGCCAAAAATCCTGCACTAGTCCCTTGACCACATCAATGAGCTTCATATCAGAGCATGGTAACCTACCAATGAAGGACCAGCCATCTATTTGACCAGAGTCAAGTTGTTCTCTTCTAGAACAATACCTACGGGCTGTTTTGATATCCAATCCTACAAGTTTGGATGTAGGCTTAAGAAGTCGAATGGCCCTAGTGCTTTTGTTCAAGACTGATTGTGACATAACACGACGAGATGCATTGTGATCCTTTGAACGATATTTTTTCCAATAGTACTAAATGCATCTACTAAACTTTTGACAACATGAGAACTTGGTTCATGACTGTTTATCATCATTATCATTAAGTTTCTCCTAGAAACAGTCATAGACCTAGATTTTAATAGCGATATAAATAATATACATTTATCTCCATCACATTTAGAATCAAAATAGTTGACAAGTATCTGTTGATATTGATATGCAATACTGCGTTTAGACAACGTACCTTCAAGCGAACAAATAATACTTTCATCGATCAATATATGTTTTATATTTCTTCGCTGTGAAGTTGCTAATGGAGGTAGGGAGGTTGGAATTGCACCTTGTACCATATCACCCAATCAGTCTGGCATTTGAACATGGTCTTCATGTCCTTCCATCTCTTGCTATTGGTCGGATGGTGGAAATTTGAAATCCTCCTAGGTGATCTGAACAACATTGTCTTCTTCGAGCATACGGTCAACATTCAATGACTCTCTAACTTCGTCACTTGTATACCCACATCCAAATAAATATGTAAATTTTTCAGGTGGACTTGATGTGCACCTATGTTTTACTCCTTGATCATTTCCATGCGGTGCTCGTTCTTCAACTGCTATGGAGACCAAAGGCCCCTCAAGCAAATGCTTTTGTCTTTCTTGTTGTGGATTGGTAGGAAGAACTGTGTCATTCTCTACAACCGAAATTGGTTGAGTGTCTATAGATCATCTTCGATTGGTCATGTCATTTCTTTTCTTTTCTCTAATTTCTTCAAGCATTTCATTGGGTATTTTCTTCCTTGCCGATTTTCTTGCTTGATTGCGTGAATTTCCCATCACCACAATGATCAATGATATATGGTGTTCCTCAAGGGGATATTACCCAAGCTTGGTTTCTTTCTTGAACAATCAAGTGTCTTGATACTCCACCACAATGGCCATTGAAATATTTTCTTTGCTAGCTCCTCAAATGCAAGAAAAAAAAGGTGGAGATTGTCAATGGTGCTCTTCAATGGGAGACTCCCCAAGCATAGTTTCTTTCTTGCTCAATTCTGCCTAGATACTAAAATTAAGGGGAATATTGGGAGGAATGTTTCCTTTGCTAGCTCCTTAAATGCAAGAAAAGAAAAGGTGGAGATGGTCAATGGTGCTCTTCAATGGGAGACTCCTAAAGCTTGGTATCTTTCTTGGTGAATTTTGTCTAGATACTCCACCAGAATGACCAAGTTAATGTTGCCTTTGCTAGCTCCTCAATTGCAAGAAAAACAATGGTGGAGATGATATATGGTGCTCCTCAATGTATACCATGCTCCAAGCAATCCTTAGACACTTGTGATGGAGATGCTTGATGTCAAAAACAAAATTTTATTTGATAATCTGATGAAGGAGAGAATGAACATACTACCTGCAACCTAAAACTGCACATGGAATGTTAAATCTGGTAGAGTGTTTCTCAAACAGGGACTGTTGTTGTTTACACTAAGAAATAACCTGCACATGCTATTATTAACAAAAATGCGAGCACATTTTTAACACATATAACACATACGTGTTATGCTCGAATAGAGTTTAGGAGAATTTAAGAAGGTAGTTCCATGACTAAGGGATCATTAAATGTTTAGGGGGAATTAACAAGCACTCCCTAAGTCTTAGTTCCTTAACACTGCCCCTCTCTTCAACCTAACTATATTGTTTTAAAACTCAAGGGATGTGTGTGTGTGAGAGAGGGGGATTTGGGGTTAGGT
>LPNX010611985.1:2051-14855 GCA_001517045.1 Pseudotsuga menziesii | reverse complement strand
GAGAGAGAGAGAGAGAGAGGAGGGGATGTTTAGTGGTTTTAGGCAGGGTGGGGGGGTAGGGGAGAACTAAGTGATTAGAGATAGAACAATAGGGGGACATTTAAGAGTTAGAAGTAGAGAGAAAGGGTTAGGGGTGAGGGTAGAGGACATACATGTGTTAATGGTAAGGGGAGACATAGGCATGTGTCTATGTGTGAGAGAGAAAGAGAGAGCAAATGGGGTGGTGGTGTGTTAGGAAAAGGAGGAGGGAGGGTTAGAGGTAGGGAGATGAGGAGGGATGGTTTTTAAGAGATAGGGGGAAGAGGGGGATGGGAGGGGACATAAAGTAATAAAGTTATTGTTATAATTAGAAATGTAGTCAAATATAAAGTTATATGCTTACATAACATGCACACATTATAGTTTTACAAAACATGCATGCATTTTCCTGTAATATAATGCATACACATTTAGCATTGGAAGGAATACATATTTGAATTTAAACAAAATGTGAGCACATTTATTGCCACTACGGTCAAACCTCCACTCATGCTAGTGTGACATTCTTATGCCTATGTGTCTTCTTCAAGCTGTGCTTTGGATTCATCATTCTTATGCCTTGGAGCATGATAAACCTTGGCTAATTGAGTATTATATCCAAATTTTCAAAATGCTTGTGTTTAGTCGTTGGTTACATTATGTTGCACATCTCCATTTTTTATGAAATTTTAGAAACACATATGTTCTTTTTGCATATTTCAAATATGTAATTTTTTAACAAGAATACATATTTTTTTCTTATTTATCTTGTGTCATCACTCCTCAACTCAAAAAACACATTGTTAGTGTTTCTTCCATAACTCTTTTGTTTCTCAACCATTTTGAAAAAAATTGTATGGTGCACTAAAGAACATCGTCCTCTACATGCTATAAAAATATCATTTCCAAATAATTGCATTAATATATTCAAACTCTACACCCACAATTGACATATCATTTTCGAGGTTTTATCACTTACATAATTTTAAAAAAAAAAGATTATTTTATTATTGCAAAAATAATCGTGCACTAGTACTATCTGTTCTCTATACGTCTACCAGTTTTCGTAAGTTTATTCCATCATCTAGTCACCCAAAGACTACACCCACAAAAACATATACCTTATAATTTGTCCCAAAAATAAAAATTTACTGTTAAAAAAGATCTAACTTTACATAGTTAAGAACATTTTCAATAGAAAAAAAATATATATTTGGAAACGTCATTCAATTTTAGACATTTCATCTTTTTTACTCATCGCAAGATTCATTGTGTAAGTGTCTCAAAATATCCATGTAAGTTCATGGATGCCCTTTTTTTTGTTTTCTATTGCATCTAACGTGTCAAAAGAGACCCTCATTAGCTTGCACACACCCAGGACTAAATGGAGGGATACTGGCTGGCTATATGGATGGTAGGTTTATATTGCATGGCTAGAATACTTGTTTGGGTGACTAGGAGAATTTTCACTAACTTCTTCACTCTCTATTAGATTTGATTGGCTTCCCTTGTTGGCTTCACTCTCTAGTAGATTTAGTTAACTTCCCTTGAGTGTTACAGAAGGTTAGATCGCCTCTTCAAGGATAATATAGATTCAATGATCATTGTAGTATGCATTTGACTTCTTTTATGACAAGGAAAGGAGAGGCGGACCCTTTGGAAGAGATGGATGGAGCTCCTCATTATTGGTTGCCTTTGTATTAGCAGCTAAACACTTTAGTTTTATATATAGAACTATGAGTTCCAACCTCTAAATGAGCCAACATATCGAAACAAAAATTAATTAAAAGTATAACTTGCATAGTATGATTATGCTTCTACATGGATATTTGTATAGTCTATGCATAAAGTTAACTTGATGTATTTTATGTAGTGGGGGGTTTTGGGCTTGATTTTTATTAAGAATAAGGGAACCACCATTTATTTTAAGGATGTTGAGTTCCCTCAATAAGTTAAGGACTCCCTCGTTCTTGTTTGAAATTATATATATAAATAAATTAGTTGGACAACCAAGAGCCCTAGAATGTTTGTTTAGAAGAAGAATGTTCTTACTAAATTATAGTTCAATCTTAATACTTTAATAAATATAGTTTCATGTTAATATTGGGTGTTGAGATCAAGTAGTTATTAGTCTAGTCTAATATTATCTAGAGGAGGAATATGCTTCTAAGTATTTTGTACAAGAATATATGTATAGTGGAGGAAGTGCAATGTCCATCACTCTTTATTTATCTATTCTAAACCGATGGCCAATGATTTAGTATAAATATGTAAGATAAAAGGCAAGGGAGCCAAGTAAATTATAAATGTAGTCTTCTATCATTTCACTTGGGATAATTTAAGTGGTAATATTTTGAATTGCTTTCCATGGTATTATTCATTTTTTATTTTTTAAAAGGTCTTTCCATAAGCCTAGTTAGTGTTTTGATATTGTTCTCTATGAGAGAGATTTAAGGATAAGGAAGTTGAATTGCAGTGCATATTTGTAACCTTTTGTTGGATAATTAATAAAATACTAACAAATCTTTCTTGGTTAGGGGTGAACCACAAATATTGGTGTCCCTACTTACATTGTAACTCAATTCTATAATTTGATACAAGTTATTGCTCCATAATTATGTGTTGTTAAAAGAATAATTATTCTCTTAAGTCGTACATGAATATTGTATTAAGGACGATGCTATCTAAATATATACGATAAGCCTTTGTACACAATAGAAAATGGATGGATTATGTTGTCTAGGAGAAACTAAAGCATTAATATAACATTATGATTAATGAATAGAGGTTGATAGAAAGTAAGCATTATATATTTGTGATGAGCATAATTATTTTATCAGAAATTTAGTGCCTCAAGGTTATATTATATATTAGAAGTAAGTGTTTGGTAGTTTTCAATGCTAATGTTTCTAGTTGTTTGAAGGGTGGGTTAATTGTATATTATTGTCAAGCTTGCCTTTCATTTGATTTAAGTAACCATTCGGTGATACACCAAAAACATTCAGCTCTCGGATGAGCATGAGCATGAATATTAGCTATGTCTACAACTTTGGCTTCTTCTTTGGCCACGACATGAGACTTGGACGAATCCCCTGCAAATGAAATAAAAGAGTCCATTATATTACATTACTGAAGAAGTTGCATTAGAGGCCAAGCTGAGTGAGTGAGTGACAAACCTATGGTGTCGAAAACGAAATCAAATTTCTCTGAGATCTGGTCGTAGATCTGCTTGGTATAATCGATTACCAAATCTGCCCCGAGGCTTTTGACAAAGTCGAGTTTAACAGTGCTAGCAGTGGAAACAATCCTGGAAGCTCCATAAACATGCCTCGCCACCTGAATTGCCAGGCTGCCCACTCCGCCCGCTCCTCCCACAATGAACACGCTCTTCCCCTTCTCAAATTTGGCTATATCGAAAGCCTGTTGCACAGTCTGGAGCGCAAGGGGCAGGCTGGCCGCTTCCTCGAACGATAAATTAGTGGGCTTCTGTGCCACCAGGTATTCCTCCACTAAGGCGTACTGGGCGAGACTCCCCCATTTTGTTGGCCTGGTTTCCCTCAATTTCTGGGTGTTGGAGTCACGGATGTTGCTGAAGACCTCATCGCCATTCTTGAACTTGGAATTGCCATTGCCAACTTCCACCACCACTCCCGCCGCATCACGGCCGGGCACAATCTACATAACACAAACTAACTATTGGAGATCTGGATTTAAAGTGTTAACATAAAAACTCAGTTTTATTTTAAAATTTACATTTTCAAATACAGACACACTTTATTCATATTCCTACCAAAATTCAAAAACATAGTCAAAATCTAAAATTTTGATCATTGTGAATTTACATAATCAAATATATACATATACATAGATATGCCTATGTATTGGCCATTTAAAATAAATAGAATCGACTCATATCAATACCGGGAAGTGAGAATCCGCGCCTCTAAGTGAGCCGTCCCCCTCCCGCCTCCTAACGTCGGAAGGATTGAGACAGCTCGGACTTTAACTAAAAGCTGACCCGGCCCGGGCTTTTTAGCACAGGGATTTCCCCGAATTGCAGCACGTCTATGGATCCATATTCGTTGTAGAACCACGCCTTCTGAAGTTGACTCATATGTTCTGAAGTAAATGAATAGTCTCCTTTTGCTTTGATCCGATCTGATCAAGAACCCGAATTTCAAAGTAATGTGGTGAAGGACAGCCCAAGAAACTAAGTGGATATTTATAGCCTTTTGAAGGGGACTGCTATTAGACTTACGTTTAGGTACAATGACCTAAAATGCGTTGCACCTAGACCTAAAATGCATTCCCTGTGAAATATTACTTGTAATTTCCAATTATCAAAGCTGAGAATGCATGGACACCAAGAAATCCCCACGTATTAGAATTTTGTTTTTCCGCTATAACATGAACAAATATATGATCCGATATTTTGACTGAACCTCTACTGCCGTCCTTCAAAAGGTTATCGAATCACTGGTCAACAAATTCTCCTCAAAAAACAAATATATGAGTAACGGGTGCATAAAATTAACATTAGTATTAGACATGCGTGGAAAATGGGTACCACATGAGGTGAATCATTGTGCATAATCACCATTCCTATTAGAGATACGTGGAAAATATATACCGGATAAGGTGAATCATATCTCTGATGGATAAGATCATCAATCTTATCAAGATGGATGGAAGTATACGAGCTATGGAGTCGTCAATGGGAACCAGAGGAGTGTAGCCTGGTTTTTGCGTTGTAGCAGAGTATCATTGGTGGAGTAGAGCGTGGTTTTTTCATTGGGGGTTGTGCCGGCTTTCATTGTTAGGGTTACTAACTGGTTTTTATCAACGGTTATTAGGGTTCTAGTTTTCAACAACTAGTGGGAATAGACTTGATGGAGGGTATATTGGAGGCCATGAACATTTCAGTTGGAAGCCGTTCCTTCTCTCAAATCCTGGATTATTACGGCCTGCCCTTAGGTTTAATCTACGTCACTCTCTAAGCCATGTGGTGAAAGAATGCTCCATGCTTTTCAAGAAGGCCTCATGGAGGCAAAATTCAACTGATCTCGCCTTTATAGAAACTAAGAAGATTGGTTTACATGTGGCAGAGGTCTTAGTTTCCACGGCTAAGGGTTCAAAAATAGCAAAGGGTACAAGTTTATATTTATTGAGGAAAGATAAAGGTCACTATTAGCGTTCAAATTCCATACACTTGCCACATTTTAGCTAACCTTGCACTAGTGTCGTTAACATATAAAGTGTCGTCAACATATAGCATGCACCGCATTGAAGATATCGTCATCAAATCTAAAAAGTGGCATGAGTTCAAAAATGCCAAAAAATCATCAAAAGAAGAGGTCATGGAGCTAAATCCATGTTTACTCGCACTATAGTGAGTGTTATCAGTTTTGCTAGCTTTAGGTTAAAGCACCACCAAGGAAAGTCTAAATGTTTGACTCTCATAGGAAAAAAGATAAGTACAAGCAAGCCACCAGAGAGCTATTAGAGCCACGATATGGAGCACCAACATCATGAATATTAAATGTACAACATCAAGAGTCATTCTCCAAGCCAATCTTGTGCAACCACTATTGGGTCTCATGTGTGAGTAACTTGGAGTAGATTCTTAGGTTGGACCTACGGAGAACTAAGACTTTAGTTATAAAGGTTATTCCTCATGTGTTAAGGTAAATGCTTTGATTTATCAAAGTGATGATGTTATAAAGTCTTAGAGTACAAGGCTCAAGACTTGTGTGTATATCAAGTCATGATTCTGATATGGAACTCGAGTTATAGAGGTGCTTGATTCTCACGTGAGCCTCCAACTATAGTAGGTATCAATGGGGTGGACCTATAGTTATACTAGTAGGCTCTCATGTGGACCTCCAATTATAGTAGGTATACATGAGGTGGACCTCCACTTATAAAGGTGGAGTTGTGAGTATATCAAGTCATGATTCTCCTTGGCCCTTAAGTTATAGAGGTGAATGCTTTACGTGTTGAAGCATTTGTGGGATATATTACTAACCATGGTCATTCGACATGGATAAAGATATTAAGTCTCCTCTAGAGATTGGCCACCTCTACAGTGAATTACTTTAGCATATGATCAATTGGTCTCAAGTAATATAATATGATCACAACATCAAACAATTCTTGTGAGTATAATATTATATGTTAGAAAATTAAATTTAACACATATTGACCATGCAATAAAAATAAATGTGTGGAGAGAGAGATAATTTGAATTACACATGAGATTACTTCAATTCACTAAGATGAACTGGGATTATTAAGATTCAATTATAAAGCTTCCGTTAAATAGCAATGTATGCCTCAATCAATGCTTCACTTAAAGCATGAGTTATAAATGTATCCAATGAAGAGAACTCACATTGGTCACTTTAATAAATCAATCAAGATGATTTCATTTAACTAAGTGTCAATAAATAAGAACTAGTTAACTAAAGTGTCTTGTAGTGATTACACTTTAGTTAAACTAAAATATGACACCTAAGTTAAGGGTGTGTGCAAGCTAATGAGGGTCTCTTTTGACACATGAGATGCAATAAAAAATTGAAAAAACAGGCATCCATCAACTTACATGGATATTTTGAGACACCTACACATTGAATCTTGTAATGAATAAACAAAATGAAATGTAAGAAATTGAATGAAGTTTTCAAATATATAATTTTTTTCTATTGAAAATGTTCTTAACTATCTAAAGTTAGATCATTTATAACATACACTTTTTATTTTTGGGACACATTATAAGGTATATGTTTTTGTAGGTGCATCCTTCGAGTGACTATATGATGGAATAAACTTACGAAAACTGATAGACATATAGAGAACAGATAGTAATAGTGCACGACTATTTTTCCAATAATAAAAATATTTTTTTAATTTTTTTTATTATCTAAGTGATCAAACCTCGAAAATGGTATGTCAATTGTGGTGCGGTGTTTAAATGTATTGATGCAATTATTTGGAAATGGTTTTTCTATAGCATGTAGAGGTCGGTGTTCTTTAGCGCACCATGCATTTTTTTTTCAAAATGGTTGAGAAAAGAAAGAGTTATGGACGAAACACTAACATTGTGTTTTTTGAGTTGAGGAGTGATGACACAAGATAAATAAGAAAAAAAAAGAAAAAAATATATATTCTTGTTAAAAATTACATATTTGGAATCTTAAAAAAAAAACGTATTTATTTCTAAACTTTCATTAAAAATGGAGTTGTGCAGCATACTGTAACTAACGACTAAACATGAGCATATTGAAAATTTGGATATAATGCTCAATTAGTCATGGTTTATCATACTCCAAGGCATAGGCACAATGAATCTGAAGCAAAGTCTAAAGAAGAAACATAGGATTAATAATTCCATGCCAACATGGGTGGAGGCTTGACCATAGTGGCAATAAACATGCTCGTGTTTTGTTTAAATTCAAATCTATGTTCTTGCCAATGATAAACGTGCACACGCTATCTTAGTGAAAAATGTGTGCGTGTTTTGTAAGACTGTAACGCATGCACGTTATGTAAGCCTATAACTTTAGATTTGACTACATTACCAATTATAACACTGTTTTTATTATTTATGTCCTCCTCCACCCCTCTCTTCCCCCTAACTCTGACTAATCCCCCCTCCTCCTCTCGCTACCTCTAACCCCCCTCCTCTCTCTCATCCCTAACACAGCACTGCCCCATTCGATCTCCCTCTCTCTCTCTCTCTCTCACACACATGCTTATGTCTTTCCTTACCACTAATGCATGTATGTCCCACCCCCCCACACCTAAACCCCTAACCCTTTATCTCTACCTTTAACTCATAAACACCCCCTTATTGTTCTATCTATAATCACTTAGTGCCTCCCCGAAACCCCTAAACCTCCCTTCCTCTCTCTTTCTCTCTTTCTTTCTTCCTCACACACACGCACATCCCCCTAACACCTCTCTCTCACTCCTTGGAGTGACTCATTCTCTTATTGCTCTAGAAGTGTATGAGATCTCTGATATCTCATCTCCTCACATGGATGATCTAGAAGAATACATTCAAATCTTTGGTGTTGAAGAAAATCTCTCCTTCCATTCTATGCAAAAATTCGTCAGTGATTCTTCTATTATAAATTCTCTGCATAATTTACCGGTGATTTCTCCAGGAAAGGATGACGAATTTGATTTCTCTGTCTCTAATGATGTTGTTGGTGTGCAGATAAGTAATTCTTTGGATATTTTGGAAATAATATCATATTTTAGTAGTGATCCATTCACTCTCATTGATCTAGAGATTCCAACAAATTCCTACATGATTGCATGCACCGATACTTAGGGTTTTGAAGAAGGGGAAAACTGTGCATCTACCATCTTGGTGGAGCACACTCTTGGAATTTGATATGGACTTGATTGGATCTGATATGATCTTATTTGGATCTGATATGATATTACTTGGTTCTAAGGTTCAAGAGCTTTTAGTACAACTCGTATCTTTTCTCATCAATTTTGGTGTGAAGAAACAAGTACCAAAATTCTCTTTCAAAGGTTTTCAAGAAGGAGAAAACTATGCATCTACCAGCTCGATGGAGCACACTCCTAGATCTGATATGGACTTTATTGGATCTGATATGATCTTATTTGGATCTGATTTGATATTAATTGGTTCTAGGGTTCAAGAGCTTTCAGTACCACTTGTAGTTGTTCTCATGAATTTTGGTGTGAAGAAACAAGTATCAAAAATCTCTTTCAAAAGTTATGATGGGAATTTGATGTGAGTTTTCTCTCATGAGTTTTCTGATATTATATTTTATAAATATTTGCATATTTTGGAAATAATTTCAGGTTGTAGGAGTGATCCATTCACTCTCATTGATCTTGTGCTTCTAGCAAATTTCTACATGATTGCATTCACCGATATTCAGAATTTTGAAGAAGGAGAAAATTGTGCATCTACCATCTCGGTGGAGAAAACTCTTGGATCTGATACGAACTTTATTGGATCTTATCTGATGTTACTTGGTTCAATATTTCAGGTTCATGAGCCTCCAATACTTCTTGTAGCTGTTCTCATCGATTTTGGTGTGAAGGAACAAGTACCGCAAGTATCCTTCAAAATTACCACTGGGGATTTGATTTCATTCAACACTTTTGGATCTAATATGGACTTATTTGGGTATGATATGATCTTATTTAGATCTGATCTAATATGAATTGGTTCAATATTTCAGGTTCATGAGCTCTCAGTACTGCTTGTAGCTGGTTTCATCAATTTTGGTGCGACAAATCAAGTACCGCAAGTCTCCTTCAAAATTACTATTGGGGATTTGATTCACTTCATAGTTTTGGATCTGATATGAACATTTTTTAATCTGATTTATTTTTTGATATGATAATATGTGGTTCAAGTTTTAAGATTCAATATCTTACAATATTTTTTGTAACATGTTTCATCAATTTTGGTGTGATAAATCAAGCATCGTGAGTCTCCTTCAGTTTTGTTGTTGAGGATTCAATGTTAGTTCTCTCTTATGAGTTTACTGATATTAGATTTTGTGAATTATTGGATATTTCTGAAGCTATATCAGATTATGGAGCTCAATCATTCGCCCTCCACAGTCCCAGGGCTTCTCTACCATTGGTCACATGCTCATCTCCTCACAGAACTAGTAAAGAGGAAGACATTCTACATCCACCTAGAAAATTGCTTCTAACACTCGGGGCTGATTTTACCACTCACGGTTTGCTGTTCAAGGATGACATATATCATTTTCTTAGGTTCTCCTCACATGGTTTGAATTCCCAAGAACCTTTTCTCTCTCTTCAGATGATTTTAGCTACTCTACATGGGTCCAGTTTTCACCGTGCAACTGTTTATATTTCTGATTCAGTTGAGTGCAATATTATTCTTTCAATGAAGAATATTCCTCCAGACATAAGAACTTTTTTTGGATTCATGGGTTCACTTGCATATAACTAATATATTGCTACTTCATAGTGCTGCAAATAGTAGCAAAATTTTTCACAAGTTTTTTCAAAATTTGTATTCCTGCTTATTTTGAGGGGGGGTTTTTTCCCATGAGGTTTCCCCCTATTTCCTCAGTTGTATTAAGAAGCATTCTGTCTTTTATATTTTATTTGGGTGAACTATGGTCTTGTTACCAAGGCCCATAGTTGTCCAAGTTAGGATTCAAGGGGGGTGTTAGGATTATTAATCCTCCCTTGACCATATTGTCTATTAGATTAAATTTTCCTAACTTAGGAACCTTAATTAATTAATTGGGTCCACTTGGCCTAATGGAGCCACATATACCAGTCACTAGAGTGTGGAGAACACTGCTAGAGGTTAACTGCCACTTACTGCATGTGCATGCATCAGTTTGGGTGCCTCCTAGACCAATCCCTACATTTTAGGAGCCACCGGGAGTCCCGACACCAACCTACATCAGTTAGTTGGAGTTATTACTACTTAGTCTCAGTTAGCCCCCAATTACTTTCAGTTAGTTCACAAACAGTTATCTAGCGCATTCCTTTCATGGATAATGCATGTGGACTGGGCGCCTTTTCCCACCTACCACAGTCGGTTGCACTTAGTTAACTAGTTGTCACTGATTGTTTGAGTTGTTGGACATCTGGGAGGTGATATGTTGAACTCCGATATTGATTGAGAGACCATGAGTTAGAGATTCAGTTAGATACTTTCATATCCACATGGGATATTCAAACTCATACCCCATGCTTTCGAATTCCTATTGTAACACCGTATTTATTATTGTGAATGATACTGTAAATTCTTGAGCGATACTTGTCTGTTTCTTCTGTGGTTTGTTTTTTTCAGTTTGTATCTCCATTCTTTTATTGCAAACATTATTATAACTATTTCCTTGAATATCTAAATGGCATTCAAATTCTAATACTAAGGCCTTGAATTTATATTCCCATCCATAATACATGCCCCAATACCTAATTTATACTTGCAAAATCTAGCAATGTAATCCATATTCCAATCAATGTCCAAGAATTACCTACATATATCATGTTTTGAGTTTCAAGGATTCCATCACAATGTTTAATGTCGAGAAGATTCATATAGGCCCATGGAACTTATTTACCTTCCCTAACTAGGGTAAATCTTTGAGATCCAACCATGGCATTCAAAACCTTCTAATGACACCCATATCCTAACTAGAGGTCAAATATACCTTGAGAAGGAATGGTGTGGTGTTTTAAAGTGATATTCAACATGATTGGGCATAATAATGTTTGTTAGGGCCTAAGAACCTTGTTTCCTTGACAAATCATTGGCCCTAAGACTTGATATGCAAAATTGACTAAAGGTTCCCATATATGTAATCAAAGGACATAGATTTCTCACCAAGGTATTATTTGTTGGTATAATAATCGATCCATAATGATTTTGGCTAAGAATTTCATATAAATCCTAACTTATTTTCACACCTTGTGTATGGTCAAATTTTAAGGATTTATATATGGTTCCCAAAACCTCCTAATGGTATATCCATAACCCACTTGTAGGAAAAAATACCTTAGAGAGGATCTCAGTGATAATTCTAATCCTTGTTCATGATGCTTAAACATGAGAATATTTGTTTAGGGCCTAAGGCTATTAATTTTATTCTTCAACCATGGTAAAGGCCTCGAAATTCATTCTTGTTGTGGGTGTGTGCAAGCTGATGAGGGTCTCTTTTGATGCATTAGATGCAATAGAAATCTGAAAAAACAGGCACCCATAAACTTACCTGGATATTTTGAGACACTTACACAATGAATCTTGCGATGAGTAAAAAACAAGAAATGTAGGAAATTGAATGACGTTTCCAAATATATAATTTTTTTCTATTGAAAATGATGTTAACTATCTAAAGTTAGATATTTTTTAATGGGCAATTTTTATTTTTGGGACAAATTATAAGGTATATGCTTTTGTGGGTGCAACCTCTGAGTGACTAAATGATGGAATAAACTTACTAAAACTGGTACATACATATAGAGAACATATAGTACTAGTGCACGACTATTTTTCCAATAATAAAACTAATATTTTTAATTTTTTTTTTTAATTATCTAAGAGATCAAACCTCGAAAATGGTACATCAATTGTGGGTGTAGCGTTTGAATGTCTTATTGAAATTGTTTGGAAATGGGTATTTTATAGCATGTAGAGGTCAGTTTTCTTTAGTGAACCATACAATTTTTTTAAAAATGGTTGAGAAACAAAAGAGATATGGAAGAAACACTAACATTGTGTTTTTTGAGATGAGGAGTGATGACATAAGATAAATAAGAAAAAAATAGAAAAAAATATGTATTCTTGTTAAAATTTGCATATTTATAATCTGCAAAAATACCATATATGTTTCTAAAATCTCATAAAAAATGGAGGTGTGCAGCATACTTAGACGAATGGCTAAACATGAGCATATTGAAAATTTGGATATAATGTTGAATTAGCCATGGTTTATCATACATCAAGGCATAGGCATGTTGAATTCGAAGTAGACACATAGGCATAAGAATTACATGCAAGCATGGGTGGAGGCTTGGCCTTATCATTTGGAGGGAATACATTTTTGAATTTAAACAAAACAAGAGCGTGTTTTATTGAAGCAAAACAAGAGTTCATTTTAGTGAAGAAAAATGGGAGTGCTTTTTATTGAAGCACAACGCGCATGCATTTTTGAATACTACAATGACTGCTTGTTTTGCCAATTATACCAATACTTTTATTATTTTATGTCCCCCCTGTACTCCCCTCTTCCCCATAACTCT
>LPNX010611960.1:4544-23883 GCA_001517045.1 Pseudotsuga menziesii | reverse complement strand
ATGCGCGGGTTGCACATAAGGAGAGTCGCGCATACACAAAAAAACGCATTTTTAAGGTATTTCTGGGCATTTTCAGACTTTGGTGTCTTCTGGAAAGTTTTAGATAACTGAAATACCTTTCCAACGGTGCAGAAATGAGGTCAAACGGAGTTACATAACTCAAGATATGGGTCCTCCAAGAGAGGTGTTTTTTCAGTGACTTTCATGAAGTGCCGACATGCGACGAAATCATGGAAAAGTGGTCACAGGCAGAGAAGTGTCATTTTGAGCTATAACAACCAGGATTCTACAGTTACGTGGGGATTTCTACTCTTCCTATATGTTATTACACAGCTAGATCGAAGCCAGGGATTATACTTCCTACTCATCTATTTATTCAAGTTAAAAGGATATTTACTAGTTGACACATCTTGAATTATTCAACAGGAAGGGAATATCAGTGATTCATTCAATAAGAAGTGTGAAATATATAAACATGAAATTATTCATAAACATAATGGATGCGACACATTCAGATCTACTTGTTGATTAATTTTTCATTGATCACAACACCATAGCTCTTTTTCAAAACAAACTCCCCTTATTCACAACTTCTATCTCCCTTTGGAATAAATGGAAAAGGGAACATCCTTTGATCATACTACTCCCCCTCAGGGCATGCTCCCCCTACCATCAAATTCTCTTCCTTTCCAACTTTTCTTCTTGTTTGCATTAATGGCAGCAAGAACTTATTTTGGAAATACTTCTTCTTTTTCACTGATTCTACTTTGACATACTTGTATTCTGTAACACGAATACTATTGGAACCAACTACTATACAATACTCAAATATGAAGACCAAGTACATATATCCTTTTACACATTCTTCATATCACGGGTCGATAGTATTCAAAACAATATTTGATTTTTCCCAAGATTTTTATCATTTTTGTTTTGATCAATGGTGCAATCTACTAACTTCTTTCTCCATAATTTAGTAAGATGATGGTTTTTCATATCATTCGATCAAACTTGATTTATTCTCCAAACTTTAATTGGTCCTTGCATCATGCAATGTTTGGAAAAATGATCATAATGATAGTAATTGTAACACGGAACGAAAAACCCATCTTGATTTTTTCTTGGCGTGATCTTTTTATGATATCTTCAATGGATTGATTTGATACCATATTTATTTCACTTGTAACAGTAGCCATTGAACATCATAGTATATCTCTGAGCTGTAACTTCTCTTGATTCTTTTTTATCATGGAATCTTATGAGAATATGTGTATTATGTTTAGTCTTTTCCTCCTCTTCCACTCAGTTTTTACTTTTCACTATTATTCTCGATCATTGAATTTGTCTTTAACTGAGTAGTTGTTTTCTCTAGGTCTTCCTTCAGAGAGAGGATCTTCAATTCTTTCTTTTGATAAATTTATATCTTTTCTTGGAGTTGTCTCATTATATCTTCTTCTATTTTCTTGACTTGTTCTACTTCTTTGTTGATATCAAGGATATTGTCTTTCATCTGTCCTTTTGAATTATGGTCATCCTCATGGGATTGTTGCAGTTGACCTTTTAGTACATGATTCTCCTTTCTAAGTTATGAGAGGTCCTTTTCAAATTCAAATTTTGTTAGAAATACCTTTCATAACTCCTCCTTAAAGGATTTTATTTCAAGTTCTTGTTTTCTTCTTAGCTTCTCTTCCAATATTTCTTTAGTCTTGTAGGCACTTACCTCACTATCTTTGTCTTATAGCTTGCAGATTAATTCTTTTTCCTTATATTCTAGTAGTCTTCTGATCTTGACAATTTCTTCTGATTTATTTTCAATTTATGTGGTTGACTTCTCAAGTTTATCTTTCAAATATATGGATATGGTTTCTTTGATTCTGGTAGCTTCTTTGACTTGGAGTTTCAGATTAATTATGGTCGATGTGGCCTTCTTAGATTCTTCTTTATTCCTCTTCTCAACTTTGTCTAATTGCTCTTGCAATACCTGGTTTTGTTCACAAATATTTTTCACTTGCGAAACATTATTAATTTCATTGTCTATCATAATATCTACTAAATTTATTTCACTTATCGGATACCAAGGATTTTCATCATAATTCGAAGTATTGAATTCAATGAATTCATAATAGATATTACTTTCTATACATAATAAACATATCTCTTTAAAAGAATTACCAACAGAGTGTTCATAGGACTTACCTTCATACCTACCTATATCTTGTATTGACCTTTTGATGGGGTTGTCTTCTGCTTCTTGTTCTTCACATAAGTTTAGATGATTTATTTTGAATGGCAATTATTTAACTAAGTTGCACTTTCCTATTTTATCCTTTTGGAGATTTGTTAGATATTCAAACATTAATTCCATAACCTCTTCTTATGTTTTTTTATTGGAGTAGTTGAGATGCACTTCCCTATCTTCTTCTTTTGTATATCTGTTATCCCTTCAAGGATGGTTTCCTTAGCGATAGAATTATTTTTCTTTTCTTCGTTCTAAGTTGTTGTTTTCACTTTATTTGTAGGTGTATATATAGTAACAACTGACTTCCATACACCAATTGCCTTAAGATAATCCTTCATTCTCATTTTCTAGATCAAATAATAATTTGACTGACGAATCAATGGTACTCCATTCATTGAGAACCCCATGGTGTTTCAAAGATATCCTTGAATATGATAAGGATTTATTTGAAGGACCTTATCTGATACCAAATATTAGACACACTAGGTACACTGATAGGGTGGGTGAATCCATGTGCGCATATTTTATTAATTTTTCAATTTTAACAATAAACAACTTATTTAATATTATGCATTATAACATTATCATTATATCATCATCAAAATCATTATCATCATCATATCATCATCAAAATTATTATCATCATCATATCATCATCACATAAGAAGCATAACATGATACATAGTACACAATATTTTATGTGGAAACCCAAGTCCTGGGGAGAAACCACGCAGTCCTTATAATAATAGTTTTTCAACAACAAATGGAAGGAGGAAACAACCCCCTTATTACAATGAATTCAATTCTCCATATACAACTGGAAGGAGGCTACAACCCCCTGATTTATAGGCTACAACCTGAAGGAATCTCCAACTCCCTAGTTCTCCGCCTACAACCGCAAGGAGGCAACAACCCCCTTTTCTTTCCCCGTCCTGCCACCCTGATATGAAGATAGAAAACATGACCACACTGATCTTGTGGACATGTTAATCAACACATGTAATCTACTACACAATATGTACCACACTGCATAACCACTTACACTACTAACCACTTCTCATCATGTGATAACTACTCATCAACTGATCATTGTCCACTGTATCACACTGTTCATCAACCTATACAATCAACCTGTCCAATCAATATGTTTCTCACATCAAATGAATCAATCAATATGATCCTGCACATTAAACTTATTCCACCTGGGTCAAACCAAATTCTCATACAACTCAGCCAATCTAAATCAAACCAACTACACATAAGGCAACTTGTGTCAATCTTGCTCAACTCAACCAACCTATACCAAGATGCTTGTGTACCTGTTCCAAATCAATCATATACTTGTGTTAATATAATAAAGTGATATGAAAGTCAACCAACCCTTCTTACTTGGCCTAATTCATGAAGAGACACATTTGAGAAACCAAGAGACTTCACATACAGTCAACCAAAATCTAACCAGTCACACTCAACTCAATGACACCATGTTATCTCCCAAAATAATTTATTTTGATAGTATGAAGAATTTATCTCATGCAATGAAGGATATGAATATCACTGATAGTTTGAAAGCCTATGTTTTTTATTTGGATGAAAATTTCACAAGTTGTAGCTTTCGGTGGCTTAGGTGAGGACTATCATAGCTCATTAGCCACCGAAAAGCTATGTTTTGGTGGCTAAATAGTTGAACGCGGGCCAAAGGAAAACCACCAAAAGTGGTATGAGCAAGCAGAGTCAATGTAACACTTCTGGTGGCTTAGGAGAGACTAGAGAAACTCATTATCCATCGAAAAGGGGCGCTTTCGGCAGACTAGAAAGAGAGATAAAAGGGGTTTAAACCACTGAAAGCGAGTGGCAAGAAGCATCGGGAAATATACATTCGGATTAGGCAAGGCTCAAACCATCTCATTAGCCATCAAATTTTTCCGAAGCATGGCCTTTACCTCTTTTTTGTTTTATTTCCAAATCTTTTGACTGCCATCGGAACATTGTTTTACAGTGGTCGAAGGTTTAGTCCTCTATGACGTTGACGCTTCGGAGGGCTTGTCCTTTATGTCACTGACACTACGAAGAGTCTTGTGGTTTGAAGTTCCGATGCATTAGTGGTTTGAGGTTTCGATGTTTTAGTGGTTAGTCTTCCTGACCTCTGATGCTTAATCGTCACAACATTAGTGGTTTGAATCACCGACACTATAGCAGCGTTTAGGTTTAAAGTTCCGATCCTTAGTGTTTAGAGCTTTTGATCGCTAACGGGTTTTTAGTTGTTTGTTCGGCAGTTAAAAAGGGTTTTTTTCAAAGTTGGTATCTACCGAACGCAAAAATTCACCACGGTGATGGGGTAGGGGTTTCGGTGGCTTAGGAAAGAAAGATAATGTTTAATTAGCCGCAAAAAGCCATCTTTTCGGTGGCTAGTTGACAAAATCACGGAGGATCTTAAACCACCGAAAATGCCAAAATAGGAAAATGGTTGGGAACTGTCACATCCAACCCCATCATTAAGACAAAAGATCATTTTAGAGCATGATTAACCACCAAAAGTGGACAGAACCGGATTTTGGCGACTACAGATGGCTTAGGGACGTAAGTTAAAGATAAAAGGTGCTGACAGAAGTATTAGAAATGGTCTGTTTAGATCTATTATGACAAAACAATGCCATAAAGTCATCAACCCTAATTGTCAAGGAGAAATTAGTGGGTTAACTGATAGTGGACTAGCAACAGTGATAATCAGCAACTACTTCAATTATTTAATGTTCAGTCAGTGAACTAAATCTATGTCATAGTTAGACAAATAGTTAGGTAGGGTTTGAAACCCTAATTTGGAAAAACTGTTACTTTTCAATATTTTGTAAAAATAGATCGAAGTTTCAGGATCTGTACTTTTTGTAAAAAGGCTATAAAGCCTAAGATCAATTTTATAATAAACGTTCAACTTCGGCAATTTATAAGCCTATAATGCTTTCATGCTTCTCATTTTACTTATTCATGAATATAAGCTCTTGTGTTATGGTTTGTTTAGCCATCATCTCTTTCTTTGCTGTACTTATGACTGAATGTGTATTTAGGTCATTTTTAGATTGATTAAAAAGATGATAGTTGTCATCCTATTGGTTTAAGTACCATCCTTGTCATGATTTAGCCATTTATATGCATGTATTTTGTATGTAAATCTACCAGCCTAATGAGTTCTTCATCCCTACACTTTAATGTCAACTTCTGAGCAATTGTAACTAAAAGCCTTGTAATTGAGTGAGTTTTATGCATGCCTTGAGAGCGGAAAGGTTATATAGGTCAACTGACATGATGCATATTAGAAAACCCTAAAAACATTGTAATTTACCAGTCATCCTAGAGCTACAACCTAGAGGATTTTCTTAGAGTGATAACAAACTGGTGCCGTTGTTGGGGAGGGGAGACTGAAGCTTAGCTTCCCTGGGAGACGACATAGATCCTTGCTTTGATGGTAGACAAAGCTTGGAAATTATTATGGTTGTAATCATCTATCTGGTGACTCCATTGATATAAGGTGGCTTCAAGAAGACCAAGTACCAGAGAAAATCCTAAGGGGCCACTAGCAACACTTGTTTCAGATCCAGAAGAGATTCTGAGAAGAGCTAGGGTTTCACTAAGGTAGACCTCCAAAGCTGCAAGGGGAGCTACAAAAGGTATTTCCAGAGGTATTTCTATTGTTATATCAAATAGAACTTGATTTCAATCTTCTTATGCTGAAGCATCTAGTTCTCAGAAGTTTATAAGTAAATCAGAAAATTTTAGGGTTGAGGAATCTTCAAACACTGCCGCTTGTGAAGATCTCATCCATGGCGACTCCATTGAAGAATTGTGGCTCTAAGAAGGGCTCATATCAGATCAAATCAAGAGAGGCCACCAGCAACACTTGTTGCAGACCCAGAGAAGATCATCAGAAGAGGAAGAGATCTACAAAGGAAAACTTCCAAGGAAGCAAGGACATCTAGATCAGATTTGTTGGTAGAGTGAGAAGAAAACTTATCCCTCCTGCTAGGGAAGATTTAAAAAGACTTCTATTTCCCTAATCCACATGAATTTAATAAATCTCCACTGGGGAGGAACCGGTTGATAAAAGATGAAGAGGCTGAATTCAAAATCCAGGTACCAGTTCATCAGTTTACTTTATGAACTACTGTTATTTTTTATCATCTCCTTTATACTTTTCCTTTCACATGTTAAAATAATTATCCTATGTTTTATATATTCTGAATATTATCAGCCATCTTTTATAAATCCATATGTAGAAGAATATTTGCAGCCTGCTTGTATTGTAGAAGGTGAATCAACCTTTGTGCCGCAACTCATTTATAAAAATGACCTCTGTATCCAAATTCCTTCTAAATCTGATCAGCCATGTAACCTTGAAGAAACCAAAACTGATTCAAAACCTGTGCAGAGCTCAACACTCATTGCCATAACCTTTGAACCTTGTCAGCAAATTGTTATCACTCATGATCAGCCCACAACCTTTCAAATCAAAATCAGGATGAAGATGTTTAAGCCATTAAAATTGCACTCGCATCTTCATCCTTATACTCTTGACTGTTATGAATATCTCCCTTGGTTTTCTGGAGAGAATCAAACTTCAGCTGAAAGGCACTTGGAATCTTTCGAATATTTTATTGACCGTTTTCAGATTGTTGATGAGGATGTAATCATGAGATTTTTCTCTAAATCGTTGATTAGAGATGCTACTATATGGTTCAAGATTTTAAGAGATGACTCCATTGGCTCTTGGATAGAATTCACTGATTCCTTTTTGAAGCATTGGGGTGAGAACAAATCTCTTGATTTGTATCTCGCTGATTTCTAAGCTTTGAAGAGAGAGGAATATGAAACTTTTCCTGTCTTCAATCGAAGATTCTACAACATTTATCATGATATGCCTTTGGAGATCCGACCCATAGAGACAACTGCCATGATATATGATGTGATGGGAATACATTCAAAACTTTCCCTTTTGCTAGAAAGGAAATCTTCATCATTAAGAATTCTATTTGAAGATGCTTTAGAGGTGGAGGAAAACATTTGTTCTTCAAGGAGAATACCAGAGTAGTTTGATTTTGAAAACCATCATCTACCTAAGCCAGATAAACATCAGTATGATTCATATTTTGAATAGGAAGATTATGAGTCTGAAGCAGATTCAGAACATCAACAAGCATGTGATCTCCTTTCAAATTTAGAATCAGATTCTTTAGTGTTTGCAAAGTACTCTCAAGACATGTATGAATCTGGATTTTATGATCAGTTTGCAAACCAGGATGATCCTATGATAACTGATGATTGTATAGGCAATTATATGTTTTCAACTAATTTTTATTCATATGATGCAAACCCTATTTTATCATCTGATTGTGAGCACTATTCTCAAAAGGAAATTTTAATGATTGATGATCAAGATCTGATCATAAAAGAACAAGAAGGTTCAGATCAGCTGTTGATCTTGCATTTTGATCTGACAAAGGTTGAGCAGTCCACATTCAACATTGACATCAGTGAAGGAAAATATCAGCAACATAAAAAGGTATTTCCTGTTGGCTTTTATGACCCTATTGTTGACTATCTGGAACTTATGAGCAGCATATATATCAAAATATTTTTTCCAGATGATAGTTGGTTCTGTCACTCTTTGAAACTACATTGATGCATGCTAGGGTTTCATTTATTTTTGGGGTCAAGATCAAGGATAAGTTCAGCAGATCAGCTTCTGACATGGCTTCATTGGAAGCATGATGTCACTTAATAAGAAGACTTTACTGATTAGAATTAGGAGTAGGAATAGATATGAAAATAAGCTCTTAATAGGATAAACTAGGTCATTTTCAGTTGTTTTCATGAATAAGCAAAGCAGGATACAGGAAGGGTGTAGCAGATCAGTTATAAAAGACAAATGACACCATCCCCAATGGAACACTAGAATATGGCTTTAATTATTCTTTTTCAGGAAAGGCTTTTTGGTCTAGGGTTCTTGGGACCTCACTGGAAGGTTCCCATCCCCAAGTAGGAGCCAAATCTTATCTCCCAAAATAATTTATTTTGATTGTATGAATAATTTAACCCATGCAATGAAGGATATGAATATCACTGACAGTTTGAAAGCCTCTATTTTTTATTTGGATGAAAATTTCACAAGTTGTAGCTTTCGGTGGCTTAGGCGAGGACTATCATAGCTCATTAGCCACCAAAAAGCTATGTTTCAGTGGCTAAATAGTTGAACATGGGACAAAGGAAAACCACCAAAAGCGGTCTAAGCAAGCAGAGTCAAAGTAACACTTTCAATGGCTTATGAGAGACTACAAAAACTCATTAGCCACCGAAAAGGGGCGCTTTCGACAGACTAGAAAGAGAGATAAAAGGGGTTTAAACCTCTGAAAGTGAGTGGCAAGAAGCATCGAGAAAGGTACATTCAATGGCTTAGGAGAGGCTCAGAACATCTCATTAGCCACCGAATTTCGCCGAACCGTGGCCTTTACCTCTTTTTTGTTTTATTACCAATTTTTTTGACTGCCATCAGAACATTTTTTGACAGTGGTCAGAGGTTTAGTCCTCTACAACGCCAATGGTTCGTAGGGCTTGTCCTTTATGTCACCAACACTATGAAGAGTCTTGTGGTTTGAAGTTCCAGTGCATTAGTGGTTTTAGGTTCTAATGTTTTAGTGGTTAGTCTTCCTCACCTCTGATGCTTTACCTGTTAGGATTATTAATCCTCTCTTGTCCAAATTTGGTCATATGTCTAAATTGGGAGTCATGTCTAAATCAAGAGTCCATCTAGTCTATTTATAGTAATTAACACCATTGGGTCCACTTGACCTAATTGGGGCACATGTTTCAGTTACTAAAGTGTGGGGAACACTAATTAAGGCTCACTGCCACTGATTACACTTGATTGCATCAGTTTAGGAGCCTCCTAGACCAATCCCTACAATTTAGGAAGCCACTGGGAGTGCCAAAACCAACCAAGGTCAGTTCACTTCAGTTAATGACTAGTCAAGCTAAGTTAGGAGTCAGTTACATTCAGTTCTAGTCCTCTACATTCAGTTAGCGCTAGGTTTACTTGACTGCACACATGTGGGGCGCATTTCTCCCCGACCACAGTTTGTTAACCTTAGTCAACACTAAATGTAACACTTGAGTTGTGTTTTAGAGGTCTGATGAACTTCGGTTATGGTTTAGACAAGGTCAGTTAACTACTGAGTCCTCCGATAGTGATTTAGACAAGGTCTTAGTTACCTACAATCAAGTAGATTCTATCAATTCGAATTTCCTCATGTGGATTCGAATTTCATGTGGCTATTAAAGCCATTTTACTTCATTGTAATGATCATCATATTACTTTTTGATTAATGAAAGCATTCACAGTTGTAAGCCATTTTTTCACTGTTTCATTCTTCAATTGCTGAGTAAATTATGAGATCCACTTTGTGAGTTGTGTATTTGTCTACAAATCTATGTGCTCAAATTTACATGGTATCAAAGCCTCGGTGGACAAGACTCCTCTCCTCCTCAAATATCCAGTCGGATCATTTTTTTTGGCAAATTGCTCCTTCCAGTACTGCACCAAAAGCGGAGAATTTACCACTTAATATCCCAAGTTAGGAAATTGTTGATCAAGCTTGCTTGATCAACTATGCTGGGTGTGAAGGAAATTGAAAAAGTGTAGACTGTCAACCTTACTTTGTATGTTTGATTGTGTGACAGGTTATCAACTTCTCTTATAGCATTCGCTACAAGCAGCCCTTTCTTCTCACTACATTCGCTATAGCAGCTCAGTTCTTCCTACTACATTCGAAATGGCTCATCAAATATATGCTCTCACTCCATTCAACTATCACCAGTGGAAGGCAGACATGGTGGTAATGCTCCACACCAAAGGGCTCTTCAGACTCATAGAAGAAGTAGAGGAAGAGCCAGATTCAGATAAAGACAAAGCTAAGTACATGAATAGGCTTGATGAAGCCCATGGACACTTGCTCTTCTTAGTCTCTAAAGATTTTTAATTCCACATTCTAGAATTAAAGACTCCCAAGCTGGTTTGGGACAAGCTTGCCTCCCTATTTGATAAGCATGATGAGATGAGGATCCATCAGCTAGAAAACAATCTGATTACTCTCAATCCATCCAATTTCGAATCTCTGAATGCATTCTTCACAAAGTTCAAGAACCTAAGATATCTGTTGAAGCAATGCAAAGTGGAGAAGGATGAAGATCAGCTCATCCTTTCTATTCTCACAAAGCACAATTTAGACTACTCAGTCTTTGTATCCACCTTCCAAATAGTAAGGCTCACTACTCCAAATTGGAAGATTTCCACTCTTAATGCTTTCATCCAATCTCTTATTTTTGAGAATGATAAATTGATCCAAATGGGGATCATTCGATCTCCCAAAGATCTAGCTCTAGTTTCAAGAGGAGATAAGGTAGCGAATGACAAAGGGAAGCAAAGAGATGAGTCTCCTATGAAGAAACAACAGTCAAAAGAACCTTCAGGTTCGAAGAGAAGCAAGAAGAATGGAAAAGTCAAGGTCCTCTGCTCTTACTGTCGAAGGGGCTTCCATTCAGAAAGCTCTTGTATGAGAAGACAACTTGATGAAATGGATCTTCTCTTGAAAAAGCACAACATTTATGTACTTGCTAGCGCAAGGAAGGAAGACTCTGAAGAAGAAGAAGAAGAATACCAAAGGAAAGGACATGCATTGAAGGCTTGCTACACATTAGCACCTGTCTTCCTCATTGATTCTAGAGCTTCCAGCCATATGACTGCATCCATAGAATCATTCTCTTCTTTTCAGTCATTTGATGGTCCTAGTATTTAGATGGGAAATAACACTATTGTCAAAACAAAGGGGAAGGGCTCTATCCAACTTGAACATGGAAGGTTCAAAGATGTGCTATTTGTTCCCTCCCTAGCTTCAAAACTATTATCTGTCTATTAGATGACCCATACTGGATCTCCAAAGTGAGTGATATTTGGTCCTGACTCAGTGGAGATGACATATATCTCTACTGGGAGCATCATAGCAAAGGGTACTGCAAATCATGCTTCAAAATCATATGAGTTCTCACATTTCATGCCTCCTTCAGAACCAGTGCACTCTCAGTAGCCACCTGCAAGGGAAGGTAAAATCATTGCATCTACTTCTTTTACAGCTTCTACTAATATTGCAGATCCATCTATACTAGTTTATAACCTTGATATTCAGGGTGACTTAGATCTAGATTCAGTCCCTACTTCCAAATTGGAATCTAGGAAGATGACTGGAAACTCACCTGACACTGAGAAAGGAAAGACTCTTGCCCTATGTCATGCTATTTTACCTCCTTCAGGGAGATGCAATAGACTTCCTATAAGATGCCATATGGTAAGGGCTCCGTGTTACTACATTCAGAAAAATGGATATGATCATACACCTCTTCATTTAGCAAGAGACAAAGGTTACATTCCTCCTTCCTCCCATCATCATTTTTGGAGAAGAAGGAGAAGTCTACATGCAAGGCCCCAGAATACCTGTGCACAACACACCATGCATGCTGCTTCACTACCTCATAGAGATGAATATTGTAGCAACATATTTTCAAGTTTTTCAAACTTGAGACCTGATTCTACCTGCTTAGCTAGAGGGAGGGCTTTTTTCCCATGTGGTTTTAGCCCCATCTCTTTGTATTAAGCAGTTACTTTATTTTACTTGATGTAATGGGTGACCTATGGTATTAGTTACCAGGTCCCACAGTTTGTCCAAGTTAGCATTCAGGGGGGGTGTTAGGATTATTAATCCTCCCTTGTCCAAATTTGGTCATATGTCTAAATTGGGAGTCATGTCTAAATCGGGAGTCCATCATGTCTATTTATAGTCATTAACACCATTGGGTCCACTTGACCTAATTGGGGCACATGTTTCAGTTACTAAAGTGCGGGGAACACTAATTGAGGCTCACTACCACTAATTTCACTTGATTGCATCAGTTTAGGAGCCTCCTAGACCAATCCCTACAATTTAGGAAGCCACTGGGAGTGCCGAAACCAACCAAGGTCAGTTCACTTCAGTAAATGACTAGTCAAGCTAAGTTAGGAGTCAGTTACATTCATTTCTAGTCCTCTACATTCAGTTAGCACTAGGTTTACTTGACTGCACACATGTGGGGCGCATTTCTCACCTACCACAGTCAGTTAACATTAGTCAACATTGAATGTAACACTTGAGTTGTGTTTTAGAGCTCCGATGAACTCCGATTTTGGTTTAGACAAGGTCAATTAACTACTGAGTCCTCCGATAGTGATTTAGACAAGGTATTAGTTACCTAAAGTCAAGTAGAGTTTATCAATTCGAATTTCCTCATGTGGATTCGAATTTCATGTGGATATTAAAGCCATTTTACTTCATTGTAATGATCATTGGATTACTTTTTGATTAATGAAAGCATTCACAGCTGCAAGCCATTTTTGCACTATTTCATTCTTCAATTGCTGAGTAAATTGTGAGATCCACTTTGTGAGTTGTGTATTTGTCTACATATCTATGTGCTCAAATTTACATAACCATCGCGACGTTAGTGGTTTGAATCGCCGACACTACGACAGTGTTCAGGTTTAAAGTTCCGATCCATAGTGTTTAGAGATTCCGATCGTTGACGGGTTTTTAGTTGTTTGTTTCGTAGTTAAAAAGGTTTTTTTTCAAAGTTGCTATCTACCGAAAGCAGAAATTCACCACGGTGACGGGTTAGGGATTTCAGCGGCTTAGGAAAGAAAGATAACGCTTAATTAGCCACCAAAAGCCAGCTTTTCAGTGGCTAGTTGACAAAATCACGGAGGATCTTAAACCACTGAAAAGGCCAAAATAGGGAAACGGTTGGGAACTGTCACATCCAACCCCATCATCAAGACAAAAGATCATTTTAGAGCATGATTAACCACCAAAAGAGGACAAAACCAGATTTTGGTGACTACATATGGCTTAGGGATGTAAGTTAAAGATAAAAAGTGCTGACAGAAGTATCAGAAAGGGTCTGTTTAGATCTATTATGACAAAACAACACCATAAAGTCATCAACCCTAATTTTCAAGGAGAAATCAGTGGGTTAAATGACAATGGACCAGTAGCAGTGATCATCAGCAACTACTTTAGTTATTTAATGTTCAGTCAGTGAACTAAATATTCATCATAGTTAGACAAATAGTTAGGTAGGGTTTGAAACCCTAATTTGGAAAAACTGTCACTTTTCAGTATTTTTGTAAAAACAGATCGAAGTTTCAAAATTTGTACTTTTTGTAAAAAGGATATAAAGCCTAAGATTGATTCTATAATAAACATTCAACTTCGGTGATTTATAAGCCTATAATGCTTTCATCTCTTCAGCCATCAACTTTTGTTATGATCTGTTCATCCATCATCTCTTTCTTTGTTGTACTTATGCAGCTTGAATGTGTATTTAGGTCATTTTCATATTGATTAAAAAGATGATAGCTGTCATCCTATTGGTTTGTTAGTGCAATTTGATTTATAAGTACCATCCTTATCATGATTTAGCCATTTATATGCATGTGCTTTGTATGTAAATCTACTAGCCTAATGAGTTCTTCATCCCTGGACTTTATTGTCAAATTCTGAGCAATTGTAACTAAAATCCTTGTAATTGAGTGAGTTTTATGTATGCCTTGAGAGTGGAAAGGTTATATAGGTCAATTGACTTGATCCATATCAGAAAACCCTAAAAACATTGTAAGTTACCAGGCATCCTCTAGCTACAACCTAGAGGAGTTTCCTAAAGTGATAACACACCACAACCAACCTCAATCATAGTCAAGGAATACCTGACACTAGTTAAACATGATATACCTCAACCAAATAACCTAAGACATGAAGAGAAAATACTTAACCAACTATGTCAAACTCAACCAATCTCATAAACTCTTAGACACAAAAGGATTTTTCACTGCACTCAAATCAAGTCAACAAATCAAATAAATATCAAGCAAATAGTCACTTACAATACTGTCAAAGGTTGTCATTACCAATCAATAATAGTCCAGCTCCACTTAGGCCAAATACATAATGATTAACACTTGTCAAGCTAGTTTTTAAAGAAAACACTTAGGTTGATCAAAGAAATCACTCACAATATATATTACTTACATGTCAACTTCTCATTCAATGATACACTATACAATAGTTAAGATAAAAACCAAGATATATGAAAACAATATCCAAGATAATCATGAAGATATATATATGAATATCAAATCAAGATATATGCCAAGATAACCATCACCATATCCTCCATAACATATTCAATGATTTCAAATGTATATACAAATATAGAGGCTCACATACTAAGATCAAAGATGAACTCTAGGCATGAGAAACATGTGCCATCACAAGAGAAACTCAAAAGCATGAACCTTACCTTTTCAAATATCATAATATTAAGAAACAGTAGAAAAAAAAAATATTTGGATCATGTCACCACATATCCTCATAACAATCTTTCCAACAAGCCAATAATTTTGAATTTCTAAATTCCGTACGATAAAGTTATGCCAATTTTAGTGAAGATGCTTATAAATTTCTTCCCCACAAAGTTTCACACTTTTCTCCAAGAGTTGCAAAAATACCGAGAGAATTGATGATGAAAAAATGAAATGTTTGATATTCTATTTATATAGGTTGTGGAGGAAATTTATTACCTCAAACTAGGTCGACATGAAATTCAAAATTACAAATAATTAAATTCTCTTTTGTTTGGTCAGCTGACCCAAAAATGTGGGGTGCACCAACTTCAAAAATTCATATCTATTCAACCGTAAGGAGTTATAATATGCTCCCTGTATCAATGGAAATGGATTAACAATCACGATCTCCATATGATGGTTTATTTCCTATTAGATTTTTAACATTAAGCTAGCATAACATTATGATATTTAACTGAAAGAACAACAAGCACAACAATCAAACACACGAGACAATGAACACAATGTTTTTCCTCGGGGAAACCATAAATGGAGAAAACCCCGCAACTTCCTTAGAGATATAATCAGTAGCAAAATTAAAACCTCAAAACAGTAAGATGATCTCTCGACATCAGTAACCTCTTTCTTCTTTTCCCCAGTGTCTTTCTCTTCCTCAACTATGTGCTACGACTGAGTGTGAGTGAGTGGGTGATAAATAGAGAGGATAGCTCTCTATTTATATTAATTCCCAACTTGAATAAACACAACTAGGGATGACTTCACTAGGTGAGTCTAACAACCATAGTGCCCCAGAACTACAGGGACTTTAACCCTTGATCAATATGAGGGTTACCCACAATGACTTGACATGACTTGTTTTCATTATAGAACCTCTCGATAGGAACATCGAGGCATGACATGACTCAAGTACATCTCGGAATAAACATCGGGTTGTAATAAATAAGAAATACAAGTGAATACATTCCAAAGTTACAATTTCATCAACACTCCCTCTTAACTAGGATGGTATTCTCTCGACACAATTTTCATCACTCGTCTTCTTCTTTGGATCATCTCGTCATTTGCATCTTCAAGTCATCTTCATATTCAAGTCATCTTCATCTTCAGGTCATCTTCATCTTCAAGTCATCTTCATCTTCAGATTTGGATCATCACTCGATATGGATCATCATCACTGGATATGGATCATCACTCGATCTGGATCATTATCATTGGATCTGGATCATCACTCGATCTGGATCATCACTGGAGCATCATCTCTAGATCTGGATCATCACTCAATCTGGATCATTACTACTGGATCATCATCACGGGTGCTATCTCATGATTCTTCTCATCACAGGAAGTTCTATAGAGCCAGCCCTTCTTCATGCTGGTTGTAGGCCTAGCCTCCATGTAGGTATTCTTCAATGCTTATATCTGACATCAAGTCAGAATGGCCCGCCTAGCACTTACATCTGACCATGAGAGGAACACATCCAACACCATGTCAGAAAGCAATTCCGAACACTCACATCTGATCATGTAGGAACCAATCCTATAATCACATCAGAAAGGCTCAGCACTTATATCTAGCCATGTCGGAACACATCCTGCAACCATGCTAAAAAGGATCTGCACTTACATCCAACCATGCAGGAACACATCCTACAACCATGTTGGAAGGGCTCTACACTTACATCCACCCATGTGGGAACACATCATGCAACCATCATGGAAAGGATTTGTACTTACATTCACCCATGCGGGAACACATCATGCAACCATGATGGAAAGGCTCTGCACTTACATCCACCCATGCGAGAACACATCCTGCAACCATGATGGAAAGGCTTTGCACTTACATCCACCCATGCGGGAACACATCCTGCAACCATGATGGAAAGGCTCTGCATTTACATCCACCCATGTGGGAACACATCGTGCAACCATGATGGAAAGGCTCTGCACTTACATCCACCCATGTGGGAACACATCCTGTAACCATGATGGAAAGGATCTGCACTTACATCCACCCATGCGGGAACACATCCTACAACCATGATGGAAAGGCTCTAAACCCCAGGTTGAGGGTTCCTCGTAACTGACCAGGTGCCTCCAATCTCAAAGAGAATGGTGTCAGCCCTTATATATGATCAAGTGGGAACACATCCCTCAATCACATCAGAATGGCCATGTTCTCACATCTAATCATGTGAGAACACATCTCACAGTCATATCAGAATGGCCCTCAGTCGTAGACCAAGTATTCCTGGTAGCTGACTAGGAACCTCCATTCCAAGAATGGCAATAGCCCTTATATCTGATCATGTAGGAACCAATCCTACAATCATATCAGAATGGCTCAGCACTCATATCTGACATGGAAGGAACCAATCCTCTCACAATGAGAGAATGGCTCAAACCTTACATCTGACCATGGAAGGAACCAATTCTCTCACCATTTCAAAATGGCTCACATAATCATCACTTCCCCTTGGAAGGGACTTTGATCTGGAGAACACCAAGATTCTCCCTGAAGTAATCAAACTTCACTCTGGCCAATGGCTTTGTCAACATATCAACTATCTATTCATCTTTCGCAACATAATGGAGCTTCACTACTCCCCTCTGCACCATATCCCTGATATAGTGATGCTTGATCTCAATATGCTTCGACTTGTCATGGAACACTGGGTTCTCTTACAACTTCACACAACTCTGGTTGTCACAATGTATACAAGTAGCATCCAACTGGAGATCAAATAAATCAGACAGTAGCTTCCCCAGCCATACTACCTTAGAACTAGCTAAACAAGCTGTGACATACTCTACTTCAGCTGTACTTAGTGCCACACAGGATTGCTTCCTACTAAACCAAGAGATCACACCTGATCCCATACTGAAGCAACACCCTAAAGTGCTCTTCCTATCGATGGCACTGCCTGCCCAATCTGAATCAACATAACACTTCAGGTTAATATTCGGACTCACCTCATACTTGAGCCCATAATCAACTGTACCCTTTAGGTACCTCAGAATATGCTTTGCCACAATCAAGTGAACATGTCTCGGATCTGTTAGGAACTGGCTCAAGGTGTTCACAGCAAAGCAAATATCTAGTCTCGTGTTCGTCAGGTACATTAAGGACCCAATCATCTAACAATACATCGTAGCATCAACTGTCTCTGATGAAGTATCACTCAATAGATTCAGGTTCGATGCCATAGGTGTGGCCATAGCGTTGCAGTCCATCATCCCAAACCTCTTCAGGATCTCTATTGTATATTTCCCTTGTCGCAGGGAAATTCCATCTACATTCTGCCACACCTCCATGCCTAGAAAATAATGCATCATACCCAAGTCCTTCATTTTGAACTCGACAACAAGCTTCCTCTTTGTATCAGCAATCAACCCATCCATACCTATTACAAACAGATCATCTACAAACAGTAGAAGCATCACTGGGTTGCCATCTACAACCTTGTAGTAAAGGTTTGAATCTGATTTACTCTTAGTAAAGCACAAACTGGATAGAAATCTATCAATTCTGCCATACCAAGTCCTGGGTGCCTGTTTCAAACCATACAGGTCTTTCTTCAATCTACATACATGAGACTCCTTGTCATGTGTCTCAAAACCAAGTGGTTGTTCCACATACACTTCTTCTTCTACTACACCATTCAAGAAAGTAGTCTTGACATCCATCTGGTGTATCTTCCATTTCATCACTACAGCCAAGGAAAGTACTGATCTGATAGAAGTGTATCTGGCTACAGGTGCAAAAGTTTCTTCGTAATCTATTCCTTCTTTCTGGGAGAAACCACGAGCAACAAATATTGATTTATATTTTTTTCAATGCTACCATCTGTAGCATTCTTGATCTTGTAGATCCATATTTGGAAGTTACAACTCACTTCCCTTCTGGTCTTGGGAAAAAATACCAAACATCATTCTTCATGATCGACTGATACTCTTTGATCATAGCATCCTTCCTTTCTTTCCGTTCTGCCACTTCTTCATAATTGGAAGGTTCTTTATTGATGAAATCACATAATAATGCTACATACTCGGAGTAGGATCTAGTCCTTTTTCTTTCTCTGTGATTCTCTTCTGGATCCCCATATCTTTCCACAACTTGGATAGCTTCTCATACCCAAGCAGGTTTCCTCTTGTGAGGATTCTTCTCCTGAGGTGTATCTACAGGTTCTTATGGTTCTTCAAATTCTTGATCTTCTTCTTGAACTTCTTCATTCATGGTTGTGTCATGAATTCTGGGTGCTTCCGCCTTTTCAGGAACTTCAATAGGTTTCTTTCTGGATTTGTTGTAAGCTGTGTCTTCGTCAAATATCACATCCTTACTGATGTCAATCTTCTTGAATCCTAGGAAGTATATTCTGTAAGCCTTCAAGCTTTCAGAGTATCCCACAAATATGCCCTTCTTTCCTGAAGGATCTAATTTTTTTTTCTTCTCTTTTGGAATGTGAATGTATACAGGACAGCTGAATATTCTGAGATGGCTGACTTTTGGTTTCTTACCAGAGAAGACTTCTTCAGGAGTCTTTTTTTTTAGTACTCTGTGCGGAGTATGGTTCTGTACATACACCGTTTCTCTGGCAGCTTCTACC
>LPNX010611957.1:362138-400414 GCA_001517045.1 Pseudotsuga menziesii | reverse complement strand
ACTTGCACATGGTGGGACTCATGGACTAGGCAAATAAGACAAAATAAATGAAATAATGTCTAAGTGGGTAAATACTATGGGTTGATTATTCTAACATGACCATATTACAAATCCCAAAACCCCACAAAATACTAATAGTGCAGGTGGTCGAAGTCGAGGGCGAGGTCTAGAATTGGGGAGAAGAACATTCATTGACAATCTAGTTGATAGAACCAATTCTTCTACTAGGGCTCGATATCAGGAAACACCTATCAGAAGAATCCCTGCCAATCCTGGAGTGCCAACGCTAGGTTGTATAGTGGAGAAGACACGAGCTGCTGCAACACCCTCAAATATCTCTACAGAAGAGGATAGAGTCAGTACTGCAGGATCTGCTGATCGAGATCTGATTTATCACATTAACGGGAAGGTTGTAACTAAAGAAGAGTGGACACAGCTCCATCAGAAATCTGTTGATCAGTGGAAGAACGAAGAGGAGAAAACAGAAGAATATATGAGTAACAAACACAAATCTGAAGAGGAAGAGGCAATGGGAGAAAATCATCATCATGAAGGCGATTCCCTGCCTGAAGGGACAGTGGCTACACTTCAGTTCCCAATTTAACAACTAGAAGAGATAGCCCCTATGAAAATTATATCTTCGTCGGTGTTGCCTCACTTTTATGGAAAAGCGGTAGAGGATCCAGATGAATTTCTAATCAAATTTGATATCCTCTGTCGTAGTTATGATTACACGACCAACACGCAGAAGATGAAACTCTTCCCTGCAACTCTAAAGGACAATGTATTGCATTGGTTTATGAGCCTAGGAGGCAGAACTATCACTAATTGGGACAGAATGAAACAGGTGTTCCTGGAGAAATATCAGGAGTATTGCAATACCAAGGACAAGAGAGAAGAACTGTTTAAAATGGTACAGAAGGATGATGAAAGTCTGGAAGACTTTGTCGAGAGGCTCTTATATAATGTGCAGAGAGCTGGACAGACGAATATGGGGTTAGATGTGCTCAAAATAATCCTGCTTCGTGGGATTAGGGATGATTTCCTAGATATGTTAAACCTGTTAGGAAAGGGGGATATCTCCAAGGATTCTTTCGAGAAAATTGTGGAACTGTGTAAAAGGTACTCTAGGGGATCTTCCAGGAACAACAGGCAGGACAAGCGGGACAAGCTAGAATGTGATGTCTTCGACAGAACTCAGAAGTCATCTAATGGAGGAGCCACCCATGCAGAGATAGGAAACCTCCTTGAAAATTTCAAAACAGAAATGATGAGCTCTATCTCCTTGGAAATAGACATCCTGAGAGAAAAGCAGAAACAGGAAGTAGAGGGTCTCACACTAGGTGTGTTTTGTCCTCGATGTAGAATGAACCTCCCTCTGAAGGAGTGCCTGCTCAACAAGGTAGAAGTGTGTCAGTTATGTGAGCTGAACCATGATACAAAATAATTCTCATCACTTCCCCAAGTGAAGGCTGTTCTGCATGCATCAACTCCAAAGGTGGAACCAACCTACTTTATTTCACAAAAGAAGCCTTGGCAGCCTTGAAATCAAGGTATGACTCCAGAATTGTTTCCATTTTTGAATAACATGAATAATTGGAATATTGTGCATAATATGAATACACAATTCCCTCCATCTTATTCTAATCCTCAATGGTACCCCTCTCAACCTTCAATGCAAAATTTTAACCCTTGGAACCCCTGGGTTCAGCCACCACACCAACCAACTTCTTGGTCCCCTGGATGGAGGAATTTCCATCTAGGGAAGTAGTTTCCTCAACAACCTCCACATCAACTATTTTCTCAACAGCAATACCCTCCTCAATATCCTCGGCCTTATCAGCAGTCGCAGCTGCAATTATAGAACAATGTTGCTCCCAATATGCCTATACAACCTCAGCTGCCTGCTCAACCTAATCCTAACCCAAATAATAAAACAGTCCATTAATTTGAGACTGACAACATGCCTGCTTACTCCCTTACTCCTGTTCCTTGCAAAGATATTTGCTTACGATCAAGAAAGGTAGTAGAGCCTATGATCATTGAAGATGTTCCATCCCCTATACATGAAGAAGGGGTGAACCCATAGAATCTATCTAATATGACCCCCATCATTGAAGATGCTGAACATCCCACTAATGTGTCAGCTGAAACACAGAATAATATATCTAGAGACACATAGCCTACCCAACTGATTAGGCAACCACCGTACCCTGAAAGACTAATGCTACCAAAGGTAGTGGGACAACCTTAGTTTAACCTCTTAGGAGAGTTAAAAAATATTTATGTTAAAATTCCCTCCTTCAATCTCTTTAGGATGTACCTATCTATGCTAGAACTGTTCGGGATCTGTGCACAAGGAAACTAGGAAGGAAACCCAAGGATCCTCCTACTGTTCATTTCATAGGGAAATTATCTGCATTAATAATGGGAAAAACCCTTCTGGCCAAATATGATGATCCTAGGAATCCCACTGTCACTGTGCAAATTGGGCATACACAGATACCCAACGTACTGGTAGATTTAGGGGCGGCGATTAATGTTATGACTATTGAAACTGTAAGAAAACTTGGGCTCACTAATCTCAAGCCAACCCCATTGTTTTAGAACTGGTAGATCGATCCACTATTAAACTAGAAGGAATTTTGGATGACCTTGTCATCTCAGTTGATTCTTGGGAGTACCCTGCTAACTTCTTGGTTTTACAACCTAAGTCGTAGTTAGGAGGACACCCACTAATCCTGGGAAGGCCTTGGTTAGCTACAGCTAATGCTTGCATCAGCTGTCGATCTGGGTCTATGACCATATCATATGGCACCAAGACAAAGAACCTCACTATCTATCCTCCAGCTCGACCGAGCTTAGAAGTTGAAACTCCTTTATGGATGGAGCCAAAGGAAGAAGAGGGTGTTCAGCCATTATTAACGATAGGGAAGGATTTAACCTTTAAGGATGAAACTAAAGAGGATGCTATTAATAATTTCATCAATGAACCCACTTCTATCAATAAAGAAATTTATCAAATCCTGAATATTACTCTAGGTGAGAAAGAACAAGAAAATCTCATGGAAGAGGCATTAGTCAGTGACAATCATATAGTTCCAGTATTGAAAAATTCCAAAAGTATTCCTATCGAGGTAGAGTCTGGAAAAACCCTGAATATTAACCCCAGCCTCTCCCTGGATGAACAGAAGTGCCTGATCAGTCTCTTAAAAGAACACAAGGGGGAATTTGCCTGGGAGTACACAGACATGAGGGGTATTCCCTCTAACCTGTGCACCCATCATATTTATATTAAAAATGACTCTTGGCCTGTGTGCTAGCCTCAACGATGAATGAACCCCAATTTTAGGGACATAGTGAAGGAAGAGATTTAGAAACTCTTGGAAGCAGGATTTATATATCCTATTTTAGACAGTGAGTGGGTGTCCCCACTCGTAATAGTACCCAAGAAAAATGGTAAATGGAGAGTCTGCGTGGACTATAGAGAGCTGCACAAGGCAACACAAAAAGATCATTTTCCCTTGCCTTTTATCGATCAAGTACTCGACACCTTATCAGGGAAGAAGTTCTCCTCCTTCCTAGATGGGTTTGGCAAGTACAATCAAATTCAGATTGCTCCTGAAGACCAAGATAAAACTACCTTCACTTGTCCCTAGGGAACGTTTGCATACAGAGTGTTTCCCTTTGGCTTGTGCAATGCACCAGCAACATTTCAAAGAGCTATGATTGGCATATTTTCAGAATTAATTAATGATAGTATGGAAATTTTTATGGATGATTTTACTCCTTATGGCAAAGATTTTGAAGAAGCATTGAAAAATTTAGAAAATGTTTTAACTCGTTGTGAATAGACCCAGCTCACTTTAACTAGCACTGAAAAGTGCCATATGATGATGAGTGAAGGAGTAGTATTGGGGCATTTCATCTCAGCTGAGGGCATTCAAGTGGATCCCTCAAAAATCAAGGTAATAAAAAATATACCTACTCCTGCAACTCAAAAAGAAGTGCGAAGTTTCTTAGGACATGCTGGATATTACCGAAGATTTATAGAAAAATTTTCCAAACTTGCATCTCCTTTGTTTTCACTGTTAATGAAGGATGTGCAATTTGTTTGGAATGAAGCATGCCAGACAACATTTGTTAAGCTTAAGGAGAATTTGTCCACAGCTCCCATCTTAAGAGGACCCAATTGGACCCTACCCTTCCACATTTCTTTAGATGCTTCTGATACTGCCATTGGGGCAGTTTTAGGACAGCATGATGGTCAAGTACCTTATGCAATTTATTATATTAGTAAAAACTTATCCCCTGCTGAACTTAATTATACTGTCACCGAGAAGGAGTTCTTAGCCATTGTTTACTCCATTAACAAATTTCGACATTATATTACTAGATATCCTACATTTGTGCACACTGACCACTCTGCCATCAAATATCTAATGAATAAACCTGTTACTAATGCCAGGGTGACTAGATGGCTTTTATTATTACATGAGTTTGATATTACCATTATAGATAAACCTGGAAGAGAAAATGTTGTCGCTGATTTCTTATCTCGTTTCACTAACAGTGATGATAATTTGCCTGTTGATGACTCTTTTCCAGTTGAACACTTATTTGCAGTTTCAGCTCACTCCCCTTGGTATGGAGATGTCGCTAATTACTTGGCTACATGAAAGCTTCCAGCACATTTTTCCAAAAGAGAAAAGAGGAAAACTATTCAGCAAAGTGCCAGGTATTGTTGGGTAAATGGTCATCTCTTCTACATAGGCCCTGACCTTGAGATCAGAAGGTGTGTGAGAGAAGATGAAATATTCCATATATTGAAGGCCTACCATGATGAGCCTTGTGGGGGGCATTTTGCACACAGAAGGACAGGACACAAAGCACTGAGAATGGGCTACTATTGGCTAACCCTTTTCAAGGATGCAAAAAGATATGTCTAGTCTTGTGATAGCTGCCAAAGGATGGGTCAGCCCAATAGATTAGATCAAATGCCTCTACAACCACAATTAGTGGTTGAACCCTTTGATAGGTGGGATTTAGATTTTGTTGGTCCTATCAGCCCTCATTCCAAGTAGAAAGCCTACATCTTAGTCTGTACCGACTACATGACTAAATGGATAGAAGCTGTGGCTTTGGTGAAGGCCAATGACCAGGTTGTTATTGATTTCCTGTATAGTGAAATATTTACCCGCTTTGGGGTACCCAAGGAAGTGGTTACCGATGGAGGACCCCAGTTTGTGTCGCATCAATTTGAAACTCTGCTACAGAAGTACCATATTCAACACAGGATAGCTTCACCTTACCATCCACGGGAGAATGTCCAGGTGGAAAGCACTAACAAAGTCATTGAAGCTATCCTTACCAAGACGGTCAAGATCCATTGTAGAGATTGGGCTGATAGACTTCCAAAAGCATTGTGGGAATATCGTACCACTTGGTGCAACACTACAGGTTTCTCTCCTTACGACTTGGTGTATGGGAAAACTGCCATATTCCCAATTGAATTTGAGATTGAGACTTTGAAGATAGCCACAGAGGTAAACCTATATGTAACTGAAGCCCATAAGAGAAGATTGAATCAATTGAATGAACTAGATGAGAACCGGTTAGCCGCTGTAGACCAGACTGTATTAATTCAGCAACAAAGATCCAATTGGCATGACCAATTCATCAAAAATAAGGTCTTATGTGAGGGATACTGGGCACTATTATATGATTCCATATTCAAAAGAGATTTCAAGGGTAAACTACGCACAAGATGGCTGGGCCCATACCTAGTAGACAGAGTATTTGATAATGGTACGGTCCGCCTGGTAACCATTGATGAGAACCACGCACCATTATTTTCTAATGGTAACAGGCTACAACTATACCACAAGCCCATTTCAAAAGATGCATTTATCTCACAAATTGCAGCTGATCCATACTACCAGTTAGCACAAGGGCAGGATTATTTCTCTGCCCCTATCAATCCTTAATTAATCACTGTAAATCGCATATGAATCTTTGTACATAAATAAATTGTTTTTTTATGTTATTGTTATCTTTTTCTTTTGCACTTGATCCATTTTTTTGTTTTTATGAAATGTGTAGGAAAGCACCTAAGAACGGTGGTCATCATCGGGCCTGGCGACCAATGTCGTTCTTCTTTAACTTCCTACACCAAATTTTTTTTTCTTTAAATAAATCTGTCGCAGCTGCGACACCTTTTCCGACAGCTGCAACACCCTTTTTCCGGCAACTATGACAACATTTTACCTTTTCCCATAGCTTCCATTTCGGCAGCTATGACACCATTTCATTTTTGCCCATAAATCCCATTCCGCGTCGCTGCAACACCTTTTCTAGCAGTTGCGACACCTTTTTCGGCAACTGTAACACAGTCAACTTTCATCCTCCTAATGCCTTTTCATCCTTTTCCAGCAGCTACGACACCTTTTCCGGCAGCTACAACTCTCTTACAATTGGCTGATTTTTCTATATTCCAAGGCCACGCCTGTGCTAAACTGTCTGATTTCTTTATGGCCTGTGGCTGTGACTCCTTTGTTATTGGCAGAAATTTTTGCAAGCTAGCAACTCCTCTAGATATGGCTCTAATCCTTGATGCCGGTGACTCTATTTATCCTCCAGCATTGATCATGTTTTCGACCAATTTGACACGATGGTTCACCAGCAGAAAATGTCATTACAGCATCCCTGTGATAATGACTACATTTAATGACTGCACCTCACACGTTCTACTATTCTCCAAAGGACATCATCCATCACGCATTTTTGAAGGTATGGATTTGATTAACTACTTGATTAAGTATTAATTGGATTTGACAATATCAATCATACCTTCCTTTCCATGCCAATTATTACATCGTTAACTCTTCACTCGTGCAACGTAACGACTAATTATGTTACCTAATAACTGCCACCTTTCCTAATTTAGGATCAATTTCAAATAATCCGATACATTGAAACTTTCTGAATTTACCCAACTCCACTCTCAGTTGTTCATGCATACTCTATGCTTTAACCTCCATTGTCGGAATATGTAACTTGCCAGACTGCAACATATCTCTAAAGGCCGATAAACATGGGTATTCCATCTCAATATGAACCTCCAAATATGCAAGAACTCAGAAAAAATGCTGAAGTTTTCACTATCTTTCAAGCTGCGGGCTGGACTGAATTGTTCCAACGCCTGAATGGATTTCACCGTGAAGTAGCTTTATAGTTCACCTTGAATCTTACAAAAACCTACTCAGAGGTTTGGGGATTGCGTATTGAAGTCTCTGAAGACATAGTGGCTGAGGTCACTAGTCTTCCCCAGGTGGGCAGAGCTTGGTTTGGATGAAGAACCCCCAATCCAGTAGCAGTACAATATTTTCTCAGGGAAGGGGAGCACATTCAATCGTCACAGAGGGGGATAGCATTACAGTCACTGCCATGCCCATGGAATCAAGTAGCCATTTTTCTCAATAAATATATCACCTGTGAAGGTAGGTATCAAACAGTCTATCACTCTGAATTTCCTTTATTATCTCACCTCCGTCACAGGGTTTTGCTAAACATTCCATTCTATTTATTCAATGATTTACATCATATGGTTGGGTTTTTCTGAGCTGCTAAGCATCCACTCTCTTCACTTACCCACCATGGCCTCATTAAATTAATAATCCTACAAAACCTTGCTCAACACAATGAAACCTAGGAGCAATTTACAGCTCAAGTTCAGGAACTCGTTCTTCTACCCGGTGTTCCAATAGAAGAAGAAATGGTAGTACCTGTACTCATGGGGCCTGTTCAAAATCAAGAAGAGCTGTTCAATCCACAATTGGGGGGGAATGTAGAGAAACAGGAGGTTCAGAGACCCTCCAATTTAGTTGGGGGGGAGATGATATGGGATCAAAGGATCAGTCATGAGAACAAGCAGAACAATTGGGAGAGGATGTACAAGAAAACACTGTGGAAAGACTAAATATTGGGGCATCTTTGATAGCATAGGTTGAAACTAGAGCAGCATTAGATGCTGTGATAGTTGAAACCAAAGATGTTAGAGCTATGATAACAGAAGAAAACACTGAGGTGGTGACCATTGAATCTTCCCCTGAATGGGGAGGAACCCTGATTGAGGAAGTACAAACACTCAGAAAAGAATTGGAAATTGGAAGGAAGCGTGCAAAAAACAGATTGAAAGGAAGCTGCACACATTGGTTGAAGCTACAAATCAACTGGAAGGATCAAATCCTACCAAGGGTGGAAATGAGGAAGAAAGAGTGGTCTATCCTACGTGTGGAGAAATATTTGATGAGTTAGGATACAAGGTCATAGTTCGTGCCTTTACAACACAGCAATCTGCACCTACAGTTGTGGAAGGACAGGGACAACGTGATTTGAGAGAAGGTGAGATTCCCCAAGAGAAACTTCATGAGAAGGAATTTTTCAGATGTGCAAGATGCTGCCACACAAGAACCAGCATCTTTGAATATTCCTGATGAAATTACTAATTTGAGAGATGGTGAAATTCCCCAAGAGAAACTTCATGAGAAGGAATTTTCAAATGTGCAGGATGCTGCCACACAAGAACCAGCATCTTTGAATATTCCTGTAGAGATTTCCACCAACCCTGGGACAAAGGAACCAGAGGATGAGGTTATTCCTGATTTTATGGATGAATATTGCATTGTGACCCTTGAACCCTCTCATGACACAGAAATAATAGAAATGGAACCACAACAGCAAAACAATGATGAGGTCAAACAGGATGCCAACACACAAGAACCAGCATCCTTTTATGTTCTTGTCCAAGTGACCTTCCAAATGAGAGAGGAAGAACCAGGGATTGAAGACATTCTGGAATTCAATAAATACATTTGTACCATGACTCCATAATTGTCTTAGGACACAGAGTTATTAGAAATGGAAGCACAACAATAGGGAGATTAAGAAGTAAACCAAGATGTTGCTACACAAGAACCATCATCCTTGAAAATTGTAGTAGAGACTCTCGGGATGCAACATGAAACCAACCCCAAATTGGATGTCATTCCTGATGTGGATTTAGGTGAAGATGAACAAGCTCAATCACAATCCTTGGTTGATACTGAAATCCTTGAAGAAGACATCCAATCCCAGCAACATGAGGAAAAATAAGAACAGGGCTCTATCACACAAGAACCAGCAGCCTTGCATTCCCCTCTAAGATCGCTACTGATAATTAGGTAGATAAGAAGATCAAAATTCAGGAGGAAGTTGCCACACAAGAACCAACATCCTTGCAATAAGCTGCCAAAGTTTCCATAGGAGAATCCCAGAAAGAGGATGTTGTTACACAAGAACCAGCATCTTTAGAAGTGGTTGGAGTTGTTGCAGAATAAAATTCAAGAAGGGGTGATGTTACACAAGAACCAGCACCCCCAGAAATAACCTCAGAAGTGCAAAATGTCCAATGTGGCACATCAAGTGATAAGGTGTGGACTGAACCCCTTCAAAATTTTATTGATCTGGATTTTGACAAGGAGGAGTATCCTAAAGAAGAAGAGACCCTAAATCCTACAAAAGAAATATCAATCTTGAGAATGGATGTAAGAAAATGGAGAAGTCGGGTGGAAAGCTACCAAGAAGGGATGGTTTCCCTCACTGAACATAAAAAGACTATCAGGGGACTGAAGGAAAAATGGGCAGAAGAACTCATGACCCAGAAACTCCGTGAGGAAGAACTACAGAAGGAGCTAAGGGAGTTGAAAAAGCTCAAATCTATGCAGGCAGAAAAAGACCAGATGTATGCTCTTTCTCAGGAACTATTGGGCACCAAGGTACCTTCCTCCTCTTATCCTGTCTTTTTATTTGAACAATTTATTTGGTTTAAGTTAAGGGTTGTGAAAGAAGGAAGATCATTTGAGATAGCAACCTTAGCAAAATTCTTGGAAACATTTCTGAGAAGTAATTTTGAGGACCAAAATTTGCTGTGTGAGCTGTATTTGCATGTGATGACTTGTCCTTTGGACCACCATTCGAATCCTATTCCTTTTTCAGGTGATGTTTAGCTGAGGTATTTTGCTTCTTTTGTGAGCAATCATGTTCAGTGGTAAATGTATTTTCAAACCTTTTCTCACAGTGAATCCCACTCTAATCTGTGGATCCGAAGTGAGCCTCAAAATCCTCGTATTTTCCTTGCTCGACACCAGAGTCTAATTTCATGCCCCATCCAAAATCGGCATATAATGGAACTATAGGAAGGGGTTATTTCTACTTGTACCAGCCAGATTTCCATACATCAACAAATAGCTTTGGAAGGTAGTAAGCACAGGTGGCAGGTTGCCTCTCTAACCCTCAGAAATAGGGATCCCTGTTGTTATAGAAATTTTGAACAAGCACTTTCCAGGATTGAGGGGTATCTTGGATGTATAAGGGAATGTGGGGTTAATTGGTTGGGATTGAAATTTAAATTTCCTCTCATATGGTGGCTAGCAAAACCATACAGGGAGTATTTCTCATTGACTAGGGCAGAAGAGCAGAAATGTTGGAATTATTGGGTTTTCCATAAGGGGTTTATAGAAAAAGAAGGAGCGTCTGACTTCCCCTACAACTTTTCTTCTCTCCATGAATAAAGCATAGTGCAAGATTCAGATTCAGAGTAATGGAGGTTGTTGCACGAGGACATGCAACAGGACAGTTGGGGGGAGATGTTGGGCCCAGAAATGGTCCCTTTTTGACCATCCCTATTCACCTCTTTTTGCCTTATCCTACCCTATTGAGCATGCTAAACAAATTTTTTTCCCTCACTCTACTCCTCAAGTCACAAAGGTATGATTAATTATTGTCTTATTTTAATAATACTTAGGATTGTGGTAATTAAGGCTCTATATCTTGAAAAGGTGCTTATATATGATGGTTTGTAAAGGTATTTTGAGATATAGAGAATGCAGGTATAACGGGCTGAACATGCTAAGGGAAAGATGGAAATTCATTTCTTAAGCTGATCGCCATCCATCCTACCATTTCCCAAAGAATGCAGTCTCAGTATATTATTCCAGGAAAAGCTGCACAAGGGCAGCTGCAACAGAATGCGACAAATTTGGAAGGCAACAGTGTGCCGCTGCTCGTGTATAGTTGTGATCTGCGGATATAATTATTTCTAGGTCAATTAACAATCTCTCTATATTTCCTACTCTCATCCTGCCATGACTATAATAGTTGTTGTAATTAAGGCCACCTGAAGCTCAAAGATCTTCATGGCTACCCAATAATAGGGATAGGATGTTATGATTGACATTGTATAAATATGGGGAACTGTTCTGAGCCAGGGGTTGAATTCTTAACCAATTTATTGTACTAAGTTGTGATGGAGGTTGTGTATTTGATCTGCCTTTTTAATACAATGAGTTACTTCAATTTCAGTGCTTTAATGTGCGTTAATTCCAGCATCTCTGTGTGAAGGATGGGCCGGCCTTCCCACAGGGATTGCTAAGTTAAATTAGGAATTTTAATTATTTTGTTATGTGATGTTGTGTTAATTCCATTTTCTCATAGTAAGCTGCAACAGTTGTGGATTTATATTGTGTTATTAGTGGCATCTCTTGAAAGCTGTAGTGGCATGGTGTGATAGTCGACTGTATAAGTAATTGTTCCGTATGCAACTACGTGGTAGCTGTAATAGCCCTGCTCATCCCTAGATCATTTAATTGTTGTTTCCATATATCTTTGTAGTTTTCTTCTTTGCTTTTATAGTTGCAAAATTTCACTCCTGTACTTTGAATTCATAGAATAGTTGAACTCAATTCCTGTACTCTGAATTTATAGAATAGCTAAACTCAATTAATGTATTTTGGATTTCTAGAATAATCAAATCAAGATAGTTGGGTAAATCATTAGTAAACAGGATTTCATTTTCTGCAAAAGTAATCTAGATGTGATTTCATGAATCTTTCAATTCTAGATCAAGAATAGTAGAAGGTAATTGTGGTTGTATTCTTTAGAAGGTAAACTAGATTAAGTGGATCCTTGGGATGAACGTAGCTTAGCAGAGAATAGGATTGTTTACTTACAACAACTTAATGTTTAAGCATATATAGTGCATATTATCCTTGAAATAAAAGACTTCCCTAGGTTGAAAATAAATATTGCACGCTCTGTATGTTAGCTGTAATTAACTTGCATATTGGGTGCCCAACAAGCTGCAATGCTGCAACCAATAGTTCTGGAAACTATTCTCTTGGCCCATTTAGGCCTAATGCCATGACTAGTAACATTGATACCATACTCTAGTGTACTACAATGTTGGTATCAAAGGGTATTCTTATCTCTTTCTGGCCCATCCAGGCCTAATGTTGTAACACGTAGCTCTGATACCACACTGTAGTGTACTACAATGTTGGTATCATAGGGTATATTTATCTCTTTCAAGGCCATCTAGGCCCAATGTTGTAATACGTAGCTCTAATACCACACTGTCACATCCCCATACACCATAACGCGGATACTTAAAAAAAAAAAAAATTAAGAACCTTTGTTCTCCTTCCTAACACAGAGCATGGGCATTAACACACTCTTCCACATTCATATTTAGGCTCAGAAACCATTGTAACAGTCATTCTAACCTTCAATTACCCATTCTGAATCTAGAATGACCATTCCTAAACTAAAATGACCTTTCTGACATCTCACCTCCGACTTCTGACCTTGGAAATCAGAAATCCAATAGTATGATATGTTCAACGGTCACCTTTCTTATTTATGGCTTTTGGTCTTCTGCCTTCCGGTTTTTTATCTCAGGATTCAAAAATCCAACGGAAGAAGGTGTTCAACCGTCACCCTTCCTAATTCTGGCTTCCGATCTTTCGAATTTCGAGTTTCGACTTCTGACTTCAAGAATCGGAAATCCAACTTTACTTAGAGGTTTCAGCTATCCTCCCACTTTTCACCGTCTGATTTTTTACTTCTGACTTCGGGAATTGAAAGTCCAACTTCACTTAGAGGTTTTAGCTATCCTCCCACTTTTTTACTTTTGGATTTTGATTTCTGACTTCCTACTTCGGGAATCGAGAATCAAAAATCCCATTATCAGCCTTATTCAACTTTCCCTTAGGTGGATTTCTAGGGGTGGAAACGCCATATTTCATACCTTGGCTGCATTTTTTACCCTGTAACAGGCTTCTAGCATTCATGAACTTAGACACAATGCATACAAACATCTAAGGCATGTACAGAGGTGAAATATATAAACACTCAAGGCATAAGTAAGAAAAAATAAGGACCTGCATGCACAAGTAACCTCTACTTGATCATCAACAAGAATTCAACATAACTATAGCAATTCATAGACTATACATGGCATAAACAAGAATAACAAAGATACTTATCTTGATGATTAAGTTGTCCCTCAACCAGCTATGTAGTTGCAACGTTCCACCCAAACATAGGCCAGTGTGTTCTTTAATATCTCAACACCACTGCCACCCCCGAGAAAGGAATGATTCCAAGAGGAACTAGGGAACTAGAAGACTCACACATAGCCATATCTTTAACACACAGTTAAGCCAACACCTATTTGGACTTACCAGAATGTCCAGCCAAACCAACAGCTAGTTGGGTTAATAGGTTGCAGGCTTATAAATCCAACACTTGCATTAAGGACCAGCCAAGCCAACAGATGGGTTCACAAGACCCAAGGCCAGGCCATCTCTCAATAGTTGGGTTAACAAGATTTCCAGCCAAGGATTACACACAAGGCCAAATGCAAAAAAAGACTCAGCAAAACCAAGATCCAATTGGGTTAACAGGCCCCAAGTCCAAGCCAATCTCCCTTGGATTTGTAGGCTGCTAAGGCAAGGGAAAGCTCAAATGGATAAGTTAGTGACTCACTCAAGAGCTAACGAAATCCCCACCAGATATATTTGTCCTGGAATCCACCTTACCTGCATCCTAGCACAAGGTAGCATCCCTTTCTCTGCTCAACAGTCCCTTAGGCTATGCCTCCCTTCTAAGTGCTCTTCAGGGCATGAAATAAGGAACTACCATACACTCTTATATTTTCCTGAGTTTCCTCTCTGTGCTAGGTTAATAAGCCCATTTCTCTTCTCTTCCACTTGTCAGTCTTGAGAACCAATCAGACCCAAATTCAGGGTACACCACACAATCAACCACATTGTAAACCAGCAACAAGGAACCTCATTGTGACATAGGAAACACCCTGTATGATCATTAAATAGAGGATTTATTTCCTCTGTGGAGATGGGAATGACCCAGATGGTGAACATTGAACAATAGATCTACAAACACAGGAAAAAACCATAGTTCTGCAACAGGGTAAACACATAGTGTGCATGAGATGACTTAGAGAGCTCGAATAGCCATGTGGATGAAAGACAACATGCCCCCTACGATGGAATGGTTCAAATGAAATGAATGACTGACTCTGGAGCATGAGAAAAAACCCAAAAAATGAAATTTTCCCTGACCGAATGGGCACGCATCACATGCTTTCATCCTGCAGGAGAAAATGCGCACGATCCTCAGGTTGTAGGCATGTGCAGTCTGCCATGCCCTGCACTGTCCCGAGAATTAACTGCCTCATCCAATTTCTGGAAGGAATTAATTATTGAGGACAGAGGACGAAGGTAGTTGAGGGTTCCAGGTTCCCTCATTGACATCTAGCTTAACCCTATAGGCTCAAAGGTTTGACCAACTCCCCCATCCTGTTTCCTTATGAAATCATGCCCCCATCTCTTTACATTGCAGTTCCATAGCTAGTTGTGGAATTTTTATTAATTTGTACATTTACATGATATATCAAAACGTGCTTGTGAATAACCAGCACCAAGACCATAGGCATCATCCTTGATCACCTATCACAAAACATGCATCAATGGAAGGCCCTTGGCCTTGAGCTCCTTTCCATGGTTCATACAATATATACATCATGTACGGTCAAAATATCATGGGGTCAAAACCAGGGTGTTACAGATCCCCCCACATCTCTTTATTACCTTTTGTACACTCTTATTTTTGATGAATCAACCATGGAATTTATGTCTTTAGAAGAGATGCCTTGGAAATACCATCACCATCAATCCTCTTTCCTTCTCGAGTACCATATGGTAGAATACCATTTTGAAAAAATGGTTTCATATGATATTGTAACTACTCCTCAGTCACCGGTACTCATTCACAATGTTGAGTCCGAGGGTAATCTGAGTAATATTACTAAGACTGTTCTGGTCAATATATTAGTGAAGCCCAGATTTGTAGAAAATATCCACGTAGGCTAAAATTCTTCTACTTCAGAATTTAATTCTTATACGACACTTTTCAAGGAATTCAGAGACATTTTCACTTGGACCTATGAAGAAATGCTAGAGATAGATCCTTCGATCATAGTTCACGAGATTAGGACTTACCTTGATGCCAAACCAATCCATCAGAATTTACATCAGGTTCATCCATGGAAAGAAGCAACCATTAGGGAAGAAATTGAGAAACTTCTTAAAGTTGCATTCATTTACCCTGTACCATTGACAGAATGGGTTTCTAATACTATCCATGTGAACAAAAAACAAGGAACAATTAGGGTTTGCATCGATTTTCGAGACCTCAATAGGGCTTGTCCTAAGGACAATTTCCCTACTCCTTACATATATCAAATCATCGATAAATACGTCAAAAGTATCATATTTTCATTCATGGATGGTTTTTCTTGCTATAATTAGATAGAGATACTCTTGTCTAATCAACATAAAATAGCCTTCATTTTCCCATGGGGGACCTTTTCCTATAAGAAGCTACCTTTTGTCCTAAAGAACATTGGTGCTACCTTCCAATGTGTTATTTCTTACGCTTTCCATGACATCAAACACATTTTGGAACCTTACCTCGATGATTTACCTTTCCACTTGTAGTATCGAGATCATCATGTGACCATTAGAGAGCCATTTTTCTCATATGTCGCCATTACAACATACAATTGAATCCACATAAGTGTGTTTTTTTGTGTCGAGACTGGAAGACAACTTAGTTTCATTGTTTCCAAGGATGGCATCTGTATAAACCCACTGAGAATGGGATGGAGGATACTCTACCAATAGAATGTGAAATCCATTCTCTAAATATTGTCATAGAATTTCTACCCAATACCACCCCATAGGGATAATGGTTCCTATACTTGATCAAGCTCGACATATTAAAGCTCAGCATGATAGATCCATTCAGCCTTGACTCTTTAACGAAGGTGAACTGGTATTGACATATGACCCAAAACATGATAAGTTGGGGGGTGCAAAGTTGGAATCCATGTGGAATGGGCCCTAGGTTGTCGGTTGTGTCTTAGAGAAAGGAGCTTATGATTTTATAGATTATGATGGAATACTCCTGGGAGAGCCTCAGAATGGACTCTACCTCAAGAAATAATATGCCTAGGTCATCTAGCATAGATTTTTTGTATATAGTGTTTATAGAGTGTTGTGTGTATTTTAAAGTGTGAATTTGATGTGAATGTAAGATGTACCTTAACTAAGCCTTCTTATATAGTGTTATGTTTAAAATGAACATATGACCACTCATTTCGAATTTGCAGATGGTGCTAGTCATTACACCTTAAATATCCCAACTGAAGCTTGGGTATTGTAATCCCGTTCGTAAAAAAATTTGAAATTTTCCCCAACCCGATTTCAAGCCTTTAGGATTCTCTGCATTGTTTAATGCCCAACCCTTTCAATCCATAATTTTTCACAAATTATCCATATTGAAACGCAGGTGAAACTTTTTCTCAAATTTTAAACAAATTCAGAAATTTTCTTTTCAAACTGGAAATGTAAAACTCAGAAAATTTCAAACATTTACACACATGAAAATTTAGACACTTATTTTTTACCAATGGTCCAGGATAAAACCCCTTAGGGAAAACCTAATTTTTTGAGTAAGATAGATTTTATTTTTCTTCAACAAAATTACAAGAATAAAAATCAGCAGTACTTATCAATTTTCAATCTCGAAATTTGAACCCCAATGTTGAAACTCCTTTCTCCAAAAATGTGCCAGACTCAGCCTCGAAATTCATGTCAATTAATTGTTGTACGGACAAAAATTAATATTCTAAATTTTTCCTCGAAAAACATCCCACCAGACTGTTGTACGAAACATAAATTAAATTCTGTACTTTCACCTTGGGAATCATGCCAAATCCATACTTTACGGATTCCAATAGGTCGTACCTTGAAAATTATGCAAAAAAATTTAATGCATACCGTACTACTGTATGGAAATTTCATATTTCCTCAAAATTTGTGCTAGACCGTACTGTTGTATGGATTCTAGAAAATTGTTCCTTTTCTTGATTTATGTACCTCTTCTCGATTTTTGTGCAGTCTTCTCAATGTTTTTGTTTCCCTCATAAATTCTAAGCCGCTCCTCTATTTATGTGCTGGGGAATGTCTTCTCTTTCCTGGTTAAGAAATCTCTCCAAAACCCTTACTCTTCGTTTCTTCTCTCTCTCCAAAAATATCTTCTAAAGATGAACACAATGAATGAACTTTTTCCTTTCCCTATCCTTTTTGTTCATGGTAACTTCCCCTACCAATCTAACTGTCAAGATTAGATTAGATGAGGGGTTCACATTAAGTGCTCAATTAAAAAACTAATTAACTGAAATTTAGTGCACTCGTGTCATTTAATAAAGTTGAGCAACCCCCTTTTTCTATTTAATCACTCACTTAACTTTAAACGTGAACTTAGGAAAATACCCACTTAACTTTTTAATAAAGTCACTTTAAAAAATATAAATTGCATCTCACTTCATTAAATGCACAAAATGACTAGGAGTCACATTCAAGTGTCCTTGTCCACCCCAAGGAAACTCTAGATGGACAAACACTTCCTAGGTAACTTTTCAACACTACCGGTGATATGGTGAGCTCAAGAGGAACAAACAACCTTGCAGAGTACCATCCAATGATTGGATCTTTTACTAAAGCTCTAGATATTGATGTGAGTCATATTAGGGTTTACTTAGATTCGGAGTTAGTTGTAAATTATTTAAACTGATTCTATACCATCTAGAACCCCCTACTTCTTTGTACGTTCCGAAGAGTTTGGATTTTGGAAAGGTTATTTGGACATGTTTCCTACTATCATATCCTAATACATTTAAACACATTATCTGATTCACTGGAAAATTATGTTTTCGATTGGTATCTAGCTCATATTTTAAGTTCATTTTAAGTTTTGATTACATGTATAAAATCACAGAAACACTGAAGTATCCATTCATACACATAACACATTGCACACATACATTTCTATAAATAAATATATTTGTATATTGATACTGAGATACAAACTGAAGCCATACGCTTTAAGTACACCCAAAATATGGAGCTATCAAGTATCAAGTACATAAAAGGGGGAAAATATGAAGCTTTGAAGCTTTCAGTATAAATAAAATACAAAAATGAGGAATCCACTCTGGACTAATCCTCGTTATCATGATAGCACATCACGGCATGGGCCACTCAGTGGAGTAGCGTCCCAAAGCATCCAGACACTCCTGCATTATGGTGCTAATAGCACCTAGGAAGATTATCAATGGAAATGTCGGGTACTGCCACAGTCAACCGCTGAAGGTTGTCTTCAATCTCTTGAAGCTCTTCTTCAGCCTCCACATTCCTGACATCCATATCCCTTTCTACCCCACGCCTCTCTTTGGGAGAGGATCCTGCTGGACAAGAAGGTCCTATGTCTGCACAACAACTTTGTATGTCTCAGTATCACTCAAAATAAATAAAAAATGAAATATAACACAAAATAAAAATACATGGAATGGTATTGTTCTCACCTCGGTCATCCCATTGATCACCCTTAGGTAATGGGAGGTCAAGTTCACCCCTGAAGTTCGCTCTTGCATAGGTGTAGCCCTCAACCATCAATAATTGGCCTCGTATCCAACAACAAAAATATTGCACCATATGTAACGGTGGTCCCTCCGTTGACTCCATACTGGGCCATGGCCTCAAACCATCTATACCAGATAATAGTTAACACTTAGTTCTCCCATTTAACTATTACCTGGTATAGATGGTTTGATCAGAGGAGGCTCGTAGCTATCGAAATATCCACCAAAAAATCCTCTCTTAAGCACAAGATTTACCCAAACTCAAATAGTAAAAACACAATGGTAAAAAAACTTTACTATTCCATTATTTGTATGTTATTTTTAATTTTTTACTGGAAATAATTAGTGGAATAATCAAATATTTAAGTTTGTATTCATGTTTTTCTATAGTTTCCATGGTAAAAATGTTCTAACATCATTTTTGGATATTTCAGAGTATTGTTGGACCTTTTTGGCTTCGAGTGAGTTTTGTTTTTGTCGTTTTCACACTCCGGTTTAAGTTGAAAAAATACCGAGCGCTTTTTACACCATTGGCGTGCTCGTTAGACATCCAGTGAAGAGGTATTGAGTGTGATTTTACTTCTTATTCATAATCGTTAAAATGGAATATGAAAAAAGAACCCCTTATAAAGTCAAATTTAAGCTCTTCTCGAGTCTCTTTAAATACGAAAAGATCTCCAAGTGAGCTTGATGCTTTCATGCTTGTAAAAGTATTTGAAGGTTCGTCTAATCGGTGGGAGTTTATCCCTATTTCGGATAGATTAGACTCATTTACGAAAAAGGTACACTCTATTTTATCATAATTAGAAGAGTTATCTTATGCATCAGTTTATACTTTTTCAAGCCTCAAGGACTAAATCTTTGAAAAAAAATCACTATGGAGTCTTCTTATCCATTTCAGACTCTCTAAACATGAAATGACAATTGAGTTTACCTTCTTCAAACTCATAAAGTTAAACAATGATGGACCCTTTCTAGGAATGAACCCATCCTTTCTTAGGTTCATAAAACATACGAGATGGACTCATTACTTGATAAGGGACATCGAGTGTTTGTTACCCTTTCCAAGCTCGTTAAAAAGAAAAGAGGTACACATCCATTGCGATGGGGAAATTAAGGGATTGGGGAACATTTTTCCTTTGTATTAATGGCAGCTCATAGTACACCCTTGAACACGACACATGTCTATATTTTCATTGTAAACATTTGTATTTATCCTATAACCGATTTGATCCACTTTCGTGAGTCATTTAACTCATTTGAGTTAATTCAAAGAATGCATCATCCTGCCCTTGCATTGTGCCGCTGTCTCTTCCTCGTTGAGTCAATGTGACAAGTCATTTGTCATGTCATTCAATGTTCAAGGGAAACCTCCTCTACAGTTAGTTTTCCTTCGTTCAATTCGGTCACATTTGCATCAGTCTTATGATTGTTTCCATCACTTCAACACCATTTTTGTTCCAAGTTGTGTGTCGATGATGGGAAAAACATCATAGCCCTCCTTCGATGAGTCTATTCTCATTGACACCAACATATCATTCAGGAATTATCCTTAGAAACTGGCTCAAGTACCTTGAAGTCTGCATGCATCAATGGTAGGTTTCCTCGCTTTCAACAATGGGCTTTCATCAATGGCCCCTGATTGAAATATTCCGTTGAGTGTTTGACTTCAAGTCCTCTATGATGATCTCCCTTATGCTTGTTAACGATATACATCAATGACCAATAATCAAGTGTTTTGTACCATGTTTGACTTCAGGACATCTATTCACATAGATAGAATTGTATCCTTTGGGATTGGAATGAAGACCATGAATGGTTAGGTATTAACTTGAATATGTTCCTATCTTCAAGTTGTGATGGATTATTGTTTGAATTTATGACATGGATCCACATTGTATGATTGGTGGCTACATTCCAATTGATTTGGGATAACATGCATATACTTTGTATGTATCGTAGCCATGTTTCGATTTGAGTCTTGGCAATTATGGATATAGAGTGTATTGTCGATAGCAATGACATGGTCATTGTACATGGATCTGTTGTGTATTGTTTCGTAGCCATGTTTGAGTCAGATAGTTGGTGACTAGTCTTGTGTCAAGTCTTTACTCACCACTATTTTTCCTCTTATACCATAACCATATCTAGCAAATCATTTCATATATCACATTCATCTAGCTTCATACTTTAGGGGGAATTCTGTTACACCCAAAAATTTCCTTAATGCTTGACCCCTTAAAGTCCCTTGGCCAAATCATATTTTGGGGGATTTTTTTACCAAACCTAGGCATTTTGACGCACCTTTCCTCCTGACACAGAGCGTCAAAAAGGTCTAGCACCTCTTTACTACTAACAGAGGGCGTCGATGGTGCTTGTTACCTGATCACAAGGAGCATCGGTGCACCTAGACCACTTGCAAGGAGCATCAGCGGTTCAAAAAGGGAAAAAAAGAGAAGATTCGAGAACCTTCTAGGAGAAATATCTCATGGAGGATGATCTTAACTGCTTAGGATAGGTGACACTTGAGCTCCTATCACATAGGATCCTACCTTCCTCCCAAAAGATCTTAACCCCCTTGGGATTCCTTTGGCCTATAAAATCAAGCTACATAGAATATGTGAGGGAGAGACCAAGAGAGTATCTTCATGTTATTGGAATCATAACTGGTGTAGTAGGCAAGAAAGTGTCACTGTGATTGTCTTTGTGAGTGACGCTTGTACAAGCTTGTAGAGTGTCTGTAAGAGTGATGTTGAAAGTATTGTGAGATTGAAGCTTCAGCGTCAAGGCTTCGGTTGTAGTTTATTTCTAGTTTTATTATCAATACAAACATATTCTCCTTTTTCATAAACGATTTGTGTTAATATCAGTTGTTTATTACTCTTTTCCTTGACTATTAGTATAGATATTTGGATTGTCTTGTTGCTTTCATCATTTGTCATGTCCTTCATACTTTTTGTAGGTACATTCGACCCCGAAATATCTGTAAGGTGTCACGTCCCCAACCCTCCGACCGGCGAAGAGGACGCTACCATGACGTTAACCATCCAGGCAACTAGCCCCATGAACATGTGCATACATAAAACTGAAATAAAATCCTTGGAAGTAAAAACATGCAGAGATTCATAATTGTTTAACATACAGCGGAAGCAAAACCATACATTCAAGCATTCAACACGTTCATCATAATTCATTAGACATCAAATATAATTGCGAATATAATTGTAGAGATGAAATAGACAATAATACTTATCTTATGAGGAATTCGTCCCGCAACCAGCTACGTCATTGCAAATTTCCACCCAACCATAGGCCAGTGTGCTCCTTAATCTCTCATCAACACTGCCACCCTCGAGCTAGGCATGATTCCCCAAATAATAAGGAACAAGCAGGCTTACACATAGCCAAGGATACACAAATTAGCCAAGCCAACACAGTTGGGTTTATCAGGCCATCAACAAATCAGCCCAGCCAACACAGTTGGGTTTATTAGGCCATCAACAAATGGGAAAGGATGAATGCTAAGCTGGTGAGCTCATTGAAGAGCTAACGACACCTACACCAGAACTAGCCTGACTTCTAGGACACCCACACACACCCAACACAAGGAAATTAGTCCCTTCTCTACTACATAGTCCCTCAGGCCCTGACCTCCCTTCCAGTGCTATTTAGAGGTTGTGGAGAAGAAATCTAGCCCTCTAGCTCTGTCTGTGTGGCTCCCAAACACACCAGGTTTATCAAGCAAACCAAGCCTTCATCCCACTCCAACACAGTCCGAAGACCAACCACTGCATACGTGCAGCAAAACAAGAGGTTCACAGCTCTGATTGGGGAATCCGATTCCTGAGTCGTTCTTGGCCCTATCGTGGCCAAAATGACCCAATAAGAATCCACAGAATACCATAAACGTAAAGGAACCCACAGCACACAAAATCGTGGGGATAACAATAGCCCCGATCTCAACACTGAAGCAATGGGAACATACACAGCCCGAAATGGGAGAGGAGATCCGACTCTCAGCCTAGATAGGGGAACATACACACACATAATCCACAAAATTGGCATGTAAACACATATACACATAGAACATGAATGGGTCATTCACAGGAAAATCGTGAATGAACCCACATCAACATTCCCCAACCACGACATTCACACACAGAGCAGAAATTGTGCCCTTGAGGCCGCTCTCCCAGCCCTCTATGTGAGGAAAAACAATGAAGAATATTGTGCTGGAGTAAACAATCCCCAACCTGTGTGTGAGGATGGGCAAGAGTGGAAGAATGGGAAAATGGATTCGTTTTCTTCCCTGCCCACGTGAAGTGAAAAGAATACACTGGTGGAGTGTGCGTGTGGGAAAGGACTAGCAGTCCTGCCACACACCTCTACCCAGCAATAACTACCCCAACTAACAGTAGAAGGTTTTAATAGTAGTTGACAAATGAGACAAGGAAAGGTGAGTAATTCAAAAGGATTTAACAGCTGACACATGGCTTTTCCCCATAGGCTCAAAGTTTGATAATTCCCCCTCCTTATCCTTAGGAAAATCATGTCCTTTTCATTATGGTTGCATTGACATAGCTGGTTGGGGTTCATATTAATTAAAGATGCATATTTACATGATGCCAAAACTAATATGTGTCGTATATCATGATATACCATCAACAATGATTCCAATCGCCGAAACATAACACAACCAAATCGATGGTGGGGATTTTTCCTTTACCTCCACACCACGATTAATTACAATATATACATCATGTACACTTAATGCAAACGGGGTCAAAACTGGGGTGTTACATCCCCCCCCCCCCTTCAATAGCACTATCCTTAGTGCTTTACAAAATTTGAACCAAATGCTACACTGGTACCGCCTCAGTGTTCTGCAAAAGTGAACAAAAATGGATGTGCTAATTGCATGGCATCATCCAGCTCCCACGTAGCCTCTTTAGGTCTATAGTGCTCCCATTGCACCTTTACCTATCCTATGGCTCAGTTCTGGAGCATTGTGACCTTCCTATCGAGGATGTGCATTGGCTCGATTTGGAACTCTCCCTCAGGTTCCACCTGAATCACATCCCAATTTATCACGTGGTTAGGATCATGTACATATTTCTTAAGCAAAGAAACATGAAAAACATTATGATCTCTAGTGCTAGCAGGCAATGCAAGTCTATATGCAACTGGCCCTATTCTTTCAAGCACTTCAAATGGCCCACAATATCTTGGTGATAGCTTGGCACAACTTCCAAGCTTCAAGGAACTCTTCTTTTCCCTCACTCTGAGGTAAACATGATCCCCAATACTGAAATCCCTATTCACCCTATGCTTATCTGCATAGATTTTCTGTCTATCCTATGCTGCTTTCAGATTCTACCTAATCTTTACAACCTCTTGCTCCATCTCCTTGAGCAATTTAGGACCAAGCACAACTTTGTTCACTGGATTATCCCAAGTTACTAGTGTCCTACACCTTCTTCCATACAAAGCTTCATACGGACTCATCCCCAAGGATGCCTGCTGTCCATTTTTATAAGCAAACTCTACCAATTGTAGGTAATCTTCCCATTTGGTTGGTTTGTCCATCATGTACATGCGAAGGATGTCTTCCAGTACTTGATTAACTCTCTTTGTCTAACCATCAGTTTGAGGATGGCATGCAGTGCTGAAGTTTAGCTTCGTACCCAAATCTGCAAATAGACCCTTCCAAAAATTGGAAGTGAACTTGAAATCTCTGTCAGAGACTATTGCCTTGGGAAATCCATGCAATTTGAAAATCTCCTTCATGAATATCTTTGCAATGTCATCAGTCTTATGTGTAGAATTAACTGGTATAAAATGTGCTTCCTTTGTCAACTTGTCTACCACAACCATGATGGAATCATGTTGTTTCCAAGTCATCAGCAATCCTGTAATAAAATCCATGGAAACAACTTCCCATTTCCATCCTAGAACTGGCAAAGGATGCAACAAACCTGCGGGATGTTGATGCTCAACCTTTACCTACTGACATTTCGTGCACCTTGAAATGTATTCAGCCATGTCCTTTTTCATTCCTGGCCAAAAGTACTGTTTTCTGGCAGTAGCAATTGTCTTCTGGTATCCTGGGTGACCAGAATACGGAGCTTTATGGATTTCATCCATAACAACTCTGCTCAAATCTGCTACATTTGGAATATAAATTCTACCTTTATAAGTAAGAATTCCATCTTCTTCCAATTTATATCCCTCATACCTCTTCTCAAGACTTTGCTGCTACAATTTTTCCTTTACCAGCTCATACAATTCATCTCCAGCAGCATGATTAACAATCTATTGCCTCAAATCTGATTGGCAAATACTAAGAGATGCCACATGCATTTCCTGCATTTTCCTGCTGATTGCATCAGATACCTTATTCTCTTTTCCTTTTATGTGCTTGAATTCAAAATCAAACTCACATAAAAATTCTAGCAATCTCACTTTCCTAGCATTCAGAGTAAGCTGATCAAATAGATACTTCAGACCACAATGGTCTGTCCTTAGTTCAAATCTTCTACCCATCAAGTAATGCCTCCACATCTTGAGGGCATGTACTATGGCCACAAGCTCTAGATCATGAGTGGCATATTTCTTCTCATGCTCCTTCGGCTTTCTCGACTCGTAACATATCACGTGGTTGTCTTGCATAAGGACTCCTCCAATCCCTTGTCCGCATGCATCGGTACACACCACAAAATCTTTCTCTGGATCTGCAACTTTCAATACTGGTGCATTGGTGAGAAGATTTTTAAACTTCTGGAATATTTCTTCACACCTTGATGTACATTCAAACTTTATCCCCTTCTTTTGCAAAGAAGTGATGGCATGTGCAACTTTGGAGAATCCTTCAATGAATCTCTGGTGGTATCCTGCAAGTCCCATAAAAGATCTTACATTTGTCACATTTCTTGGAGTAGGCCAATTCATAATGGCTTCAATCTTTTCAGTGTCAACAGATATACCCTCTTCTAAGATAATGTGACCCAAATACTGAATTCTATCTCTATAGAAGTCACACTTGCTCAGGTTTGCATACAGCTAATTATCCCTGAGCAATTGCAATGTCAATCTCAAATTCTCTTCATGCTCCTCCTCATTCTTAGAATAAATAAGAATGTCATCAAGGAAAGCAAGAACAAACTTGTCCAAATACCTACTGAAGACACTGTTCATAAGGCACGTAATTTGTGAGACCAAATGGTACCACTACAAACTCATAATGTCCATACCTTGTCCTGAAGGTTGTCTTATGAATGTCTTCATCCTTGATTCTCACCTGATGCTAACCAGACCTCAAGTCAATATTGGAAAATACCTTTGCTGATCTCATTTGATCAAAGAGGTCATCAATCCTAGGGAAAGGATATTTATTCTTCACAATAACCCTGTTCAATTTTATGTAATCAATACACAACCTAGGTGTACCATCTTTCTTCTTTACAAACAAAACTAGTGCTCCCCAAGGAGACACACTCGGTCTGATATACTTCTTTTCCAACAAATCTTGCAGTCACATCTTCAACTCTAGCATCTCTGGCATACTCATCCTGTAGGGTGTCTTGGACACAGGTGCTGCTCCTAGCACAAGTTCAATTGTGAAATCAATGTCCCTCTTTGGAGGAAGCCCTGGAATCTCATCAGGAAACACATCCTTGAATTCCTGTAACACTTGATAGTCCTCCAACCTAGGAGTTTCATCCTCTGATGCCTCCAAAATATGGGTTGCATACAACTGGAAACCTTTCCTATATCACTTCTTCAGCTGCATTGCCAAAACCTGCTTTACTAAAATCACCTTTGGAATACCTTTCACCACTATTGGGTTCCCTTCTTCATCCATGCATTCGAAAGTCTTATTGTAACAGTCAAGCTTTACCTTGTGAGCTTCTAACCAATCCATTCCAATGAGAACATAATAGGAACCAAGTAGTAGAACATTCAGATCTACACAAGTGACAAATCCATTCATGACCAATGGACATTTCTCTACCACTTCACTAACCTTTCTCTTAGTTCCAGTGGCTAGCTAAACTAACCAAGGTTTTCTATGCTTTAATTTCTTAAAAGCACAAATCTCACTTACTCTAGGAGTAATGTAATTGTGAGTAGAACCAGGGTCAATCAAAATAGAAATAGATTGCTCAACAATATTACCTACAACTTCAACCACAGTTAACTGGTGATCTTCCTGGCGGTCCTCCAGTGCTGCATAAATCCTAGGGACTGCACTTGCTACCTAACCCACTATTTCTACTTCTTGAATGTTGTAAGCTGGCCTTGCACTCTCATTCTCGAGTGGACAATTTCTACGCATGTGGGGTCCTCCACATTTCCAACATTGGAGTGGTCCTCTATTCTGTTGTGGATCTTTAGGCTTTTCTCCTATCACTCCAACTAGCTTATGTGCAGCTTGGGATGGCTGCTTCTGCTAATTCCTGAAGTTAGAAGGTTTGAAACCTTTCTTTCTTTGGTCAAACTTCTCATTCTTCTTGTCCTTCCATGTCTTATGGTAATTAGGTTTACCTTTGCTTTGTCTTTGTAAGACTGAGGCAATCCACCCAGAAAACACTAGACCTTCACCTTCTCATCTTTGATGTACTTGACATACCTCAACAATTCCAAGAACTTATTTGCATACTCTTCCATGGTCTGCTATCCCAATCTCAGCTCATGGAACTCCTTAATCTTGTCATCATAATACCTATCAGAGAGGTATTTTTGCTTGAAATACTTCTTGAACAATTTCCACTTAAGTCTCCTTTCACCGATCCTCTTTACTTGCTTTAAGTGCTCCCACCAAATGGATGCTCTTCCATTCAGATTGAATATGACAACTCATGCCTTCATGTTTCCTGAATAATCCTAAACTTGGAAGTGCTTCTTTATCTTAAGAAGCCAAGCTTTAGCCTCTTGTCCAGTATTTACCTCACCGTCAAATGTAGGAGTTTTAGCCTTCTTAAATTCATCCTGAGAGTGATCCCTATGGTGCCTCTTTCTCTTTCCTTAGCGAGAAGAAGAGCTTGAACCCCTGCTGGATTCTTCGAAGTCAGATGATCTACTAGAAGTCCTTCTTCTTCACTTAGGACTGCTCTTATTGCCTTCTGGTTTTACTGTACCCGATCTAGAGTCTATCTTCCTTTCCAATTCTGTCAAACTCTGCAACATAGCAGCATTCAACTGATGCTGCTCTTCCTGGACTTTAATCAAGCTTCTCATGGTGGCTGCAATATCTGGCAGTGTCTCTTGGAATATCCTTCCATTAGAATCTATGTCATCATTTCTAACTCAAACATTTTCTCCCATGGCATCTCGTGCACGCTCGTAGGAATCCCGAGCATCATATTCATCATGGGTTCTCATGTCTGAACCACCACTTACTTTACCAAACCACACTACCTAGAATACTGCCCTTAAAGGTGACTATGATTCTGCAAATGTGTTAGTAACACAATTATTAGATGCATAACATTTATACAAATCAGAATTACTTACCTTCTCTTGGGAAAAAAAATCATAAAATGACAACTTTTCCCAAAACACAGAGTTTTCTTCCTTTTAGGCCCTAAAAATCCACTGAAAATTGATGAAAAGTCTGATGAGAAATCCCACTTGAAAACTCAAAATTTTCTTTTGTCCAATCGGAGCTCTTCCCAACTAACCATCCAATGTATCGACTCCTTAGTTGACTACGCTTCCGACACCTCGGTGGTCTAAACTTCATCTTTCTTCCGTCGCTCATTGGCTATCCAAACCACTAAATTTTTCTGACATATCGGCTGACCGATCCTCTAAATTTCTCTGACGTATCGGCGGTCCGATCATCTAAATTTTTCCAATGCTTCCTGTGCTTTCAAAAAACTTCTTCCTTCCTCCGCTGCCGCATCGGTTGCTCGATCAGCTAAATTTCTTTGACGTATCGGTGTCCTTCAGGAGATCCCCAGCCGACACCTAAACTATATTTCAGCAATAAAATTCTGACGATTTCCATACTTAGAAAAATTTTCAGCGAAAATTTCTTTTCAGCTCCCCTTCGCGTCTTCTCCTCTGTGTCGTCGAAAGTCCTTCATCCCTTCCCTGCCGATGTATCGGCTCTCTCATTTTCTTCCTTTTGTCGTTGTTGTGGCACCTTCTTTATTTTCTAGCCGCTTCATCGGCTCCAACATCTTTTCTCATTCATCGTCGCCACGACTCACAATTCCTTTTATTTCTGCTACCGGTTGGCTCAATCATGTGTTGTCTACCACCGCCGTTGCAGCTCAAACATGCCAACCCAGCCGACATATCGGCTCCGGTCTTCCCTTCCCTACCAACGTATTGGCGCCATCATTCTTTTCCTACCACTTCGTCGGCTCCAATTTTCTCTGTCTCTTGCCATCGTCAGGGTTTGTATCGGATGGTCTTTCGACTAAGCTATCTGCTGCATCAGCTGAACTTTCATCTAAATGGGCCGACGTTTCGGCAGACTTCAACTGATCTAAGCCGATGCTTCGGTGGTCTTTAGCTGATGTCTTCCGATGATCTCAACATTTAGAAAAAAATTTGAAAAAATTTTCCACCGTGGTTCCTTTGTCGTCTGTGTCTCAACTTAACCCAGCCGAGACCGTCGGCTTCTCTCTACCGAAACCATCTGCTCCTTCTCGCCGAAACCACCGACAAAACTCCAAACTTGAACAAATTTTGAAATTTTTCTTCTACCGGTTCTTGTCGGGTGGACTTTCATCTAAGTGATCCATAGCATCAGATGAGCTTCCAGCTAAGTCCTCCCACGTATCGAATGGGCTTTAGCCTATGCCTTTCGATGTTTTCAACACTTAGAAAAATTTTCATTTTCATTGAAATTTTCTGTCATTCACATTTCTTCCTACTGGGTAGAGGGCAATTTGCCTCCATCACTGCATCTTCACGGCCCATTGAGGCCCATGTTGCAACATGGGATCTGATACCACAAATTGTCACATCCTTGACCCTCCGACCGGCGAAGAGGACGCTACCATGACGTTAACCATCCGGGAAACTAGCCCCATGAACATGTGCATACATAAAACTGAAATAAAATGCTTGGAAGTAAAAACATGCAGAGATGCATAATTGTTTAACATACAATGGAAGCAAAACCATACATTCAAGCATTCAACATGTTCATCATAATTCATTAGACATCAAATATAATTGCGAATATAATTGTAGAGATGAAATAGACAAGAATACTTATCTTATGAGGAATTCGTCCCGCAACTAGCTACGTCGCTGCAACGTTCCACCAAACCATAGGCCAGTGTGCTCCTTAATCTCTCAGCAACACTGCCACCCCCGAGTTGGGCATGATTCCCCAAGGAATAAGGAACAAGCAGGCTTACACATAGCCAAGGATACACGAATCATCCAAGCCAACACAGTTGGGTTTATTAGGCCATCAAGGAGCTGGGAAAGGCTGAATGCTAAGTTCATGAGCTCAATGAAGAGCTAAGGACACCTACACCAGAACTAGCCTGACTTCTAGGATACCCACACACACCCAACACAAGGAAATCAGTCCCTTCTCTGCTACACGGTCCCTCAGGCCCTGGCCTCCCTTCTAGTGCTATTTAGGGGTTGTGGAGAAGAAATCCATCCCACTAGCTCTGTCTATGCGGCTCCCAAACACACCAGTTTTATCAAACAAACCAATCCTTCATCCCACTCCAACACAATCCGAGGACCAACCACTGCATACGCGCAGCAAAACAGGAGGTTCACAGCTCTGATTGGGGAATCCAATTCTTGAGTTATTCTTGGCCCTATCGTGGCCAAAATGACCTAATAAGAATCCACAGCAACCCAAAAATGTAAACAAACCCACAGCACACAAAATCGTGGGGAGAACAATAGCCTCGATCTCAACACTGAAGCAACGAGAACATACACAGCCCGAAATGGGAGAGGAGATCCGGCTCTTAGCCTGGACAGGGGAACATACACACACAGAATCCACAAAATCGGTATGGAAACACATATACACATAGAACATGAATGGATCATTCATAGGAAAATTGTGAATGAACCCACATCAACATTCCCAAACCACAACATTCACACACACAGTAGAAATCGTGCCCCTAAGGCCGCTCTCCCAGCCCTTTGCGTGAGGAAAAACAATGAAGAATCCTATGCCGGAGTAAACAATCCCCATCTTATGCGTGAGGATGGGAAAGAGTGGAAGAATGGGAGAATGGATTCGTTTTCCTCCCTACCCACGTGAAGTGAAAAGAATCCACTGGTGGAGTGTGCATGTGCGCAAGGACTGGCAGTCCTGCCACACACCACTTCCCAACAATAACTACCCCAACTAACAGCAGAAGGTTTTAATGGTAGTTGACAGATGAGACAAGGAAAGGTGAGTAAGTCAAAAGGATTTAATAGCTGACACATGGATTTTCCCCATAGGCTCAAAGTTTGATAATTCCCCCTCCTTATCCTTAGGAAAATCATGCCCTTTTCATTATGGTTGCATTGACATAGCTGGTTGGGGTTCATCTTAATTAAAGATGCATATTTACATGATGCCAAAACTAATATGTGTCATATATCACGATATACCGTCATCAATGAGTCCAATTGCCGAAACATAACACAACCAAATCGATGGTGGGGCTTTTGCCTTCAGCTCCACACCACGATTAATTACAATATATACATCATGTACACTTAATGCAAACGGGGTCAAACCTGAGGTGTTACATAATCAAGGAAAACCTCCATCAATGAGGGAAGGAAAGCTTAAACAATCAACTAATTCAATTATCTAGGAGAAGGATGCATCGCTATGGTTTTTTGTTCTAGATCTTCCCCATGTCAGTTAAGGGAACAAACTGTGTCCGCACTGATTGCAGTACTCCTGGTAACAAGAAGATAGGAAAGTGCATCTCACTAAGGAACTGTGGGTCAAAATACAACATATCTACTCCACTAAAGAATGGGAAGAATAGGTTATGAAACTTATGGTTGAAGATATGACTGATCTCCAAAAGGAGAAAATAGGAAAGTACAACTCAATTGAAGAATTTTTGTTCGAAATAAATCAACCAAACTTAGATGAAGAACAAAAAGCAGAAGACAACCCCATCAAAATCTCAATACAAGATCCATGTAAGTATGAAGGTAAGTCCCTTAAACACTATGTTTCTAATGCTTTTAAAGAGATATATTTATCATGTCTAGAATATAAGAGTCATTTTGAATTCATAGAATGCAATACTTCATATTGTGATTAAAATCCTTGCTCTCTGAAAAGTGATAGAAATTAAGCAGATACTATGGTTCTAGAAGAAATTCAAACAGACAATGAAATTACTAATGTTTCGCAAGAAGTGAAAATTCTTTGTGAATAGTACCAAGTATTGAAAGAGCAATTGGATGAATCTAAGAAAAAGAATCAAGAAGAATATGAGAAGGACACACAGACTATAATTGATTGAAAAATCCAAGTCAAAGAAGCCATATCCAACTCTTTGAAAAATAAACTTGAGAAGTTAGCTGCAAAAAATGAAAAGTAATCAGAAGAAATTGTCAAGCTCAAAAGACAGCTAGAAGATAAGGAGAAAGAATTAAACTGCAAGATACAAGGAAAAGGCAGTGAGATAAGTACCTACAAGACTAAATAAATATTGACAAAGAAATTAAGAAGAAAAAAAGAACTTGAAATCAAATCCTTGAAGGTAGAGTTACGGAAGATGTGTCTTAAAAAAATTGAATTTGAAAAGGAGCTCCCAGAACTCAAAAAGGAGAATCATGTGCTAAAAGGTCAACTGCAAGAGTTCCAAGGTCCAAGGCTTCAATGGACATCATCAAAGGCATGAAGGATTTGATGGTCTTCACATCTACAGACTTCACATCAACAAGGATGAGGGATCCACCATATATGAGAAGTTGGCATGTAAGTAATAGATCTTGTGAACGGTTTCTTTGATCAACCTAAGTGTTTTCTTTGAAAAATAGTTTGGCAAGTGTTGATCATTGTGTCTTTGACCTAAAAGGAGCTGGTTTTTTATTGACTATTAATGACAACCTTTGACGGTATTGTAAGTGGCTATTTTCTTGATATTTGTTTGATTTGTTGACTTGATTTGAGTGGAGTGAAAAATCATTTTGTGTCTAAGAGTTTATGAGATTGATTCGGAGTTTAACATAGTAGTTTAAGTCATTTATCTTCTTCATTGAGGTTAGTTGGTTGAGGTATATCATGTTTAACTACCATGTATTCCTTGAATTTGATTGAGGTTGGTTGTGGTTTCATTGAGTTGAGTGTGATTGGAGAAATTTTGGTTGACCGTATGTGAAGTGTCTTGGTTGCTCAAATGTGTCTCTTACTTGATGAACTAGGAAAAGTAAGAAGGGTTGGTTTATTGTCAGAGCACTTAATTAGATTAACACAAGTATATGATTGATTTGGCACAGGTACACAAACATCTTGGTACAGGTTAGTTCAATTGAGCATGATTGGCACAATTTGCCTTATGTGCAGTTAGTCTGACTCAAATTGGCTAAGTTCTATGAGAAGTTGGTTGGACTCAGGTAGACTAAGTTTGGTGTGCAGTTGGTTAGACTCAGATTAACTGAGTCAGTTTATGTGAGAAACATATTGATTGGTATAGCTTGATTGGACAGGTTGATTATACAGGTTGATGATAAGTGTGATACAATGGACACTGATCAGTTAATCAGTAGTGATCAGATGATGAGTGGTGGTTAGTAGTGGCATGTTGAATATTATAACCTCAAAGGATATTCTCAATGTATTTTACTAATGTAACCCAAGGGAGATGTTAGTATACCTCCAAGGGGGTGTTACTATTGTATTTGGTCATCATAGAGTCATGAGGTAAATCCTCCATTGGAAGTCGGTTCATTAGTACCCTAATGAATAATATAATATATTGTTTTAAGTCTTCCTAGGTGAAGTCGGCCTAGATAGTTTAGTGGGGTCAACTTGATTAGGGTAAAAGTTAGTTGGCTCAATGTGTATAAATAGAAGAGTTGTGGTTCTTATTTGGACACACAGACACTTATGTAGCGAATAGGAGAGAGATAGAGATAGAACAACAAGGAGGAAGATAATTGTTTTGAGGTTATATCTTATACATCTTATACAAAGGAAATTTTGTTGGGTTTTTTTCTCCTTGAGGGTTTGCCATGATAAATATTGTGTCTATCTTGTGATTGTGTTTCTGTCAGTGATTCTAGATATCCTATTGCTATGATTTTGAATTGAACACTAATGATATTTATTATAGCATATGAAATCATAATATGGTATCAGATCTAACCTGATTAGGATAGCTTTCACAAGGTGAAACTCCCTCTCCCTCTCCGAAAGAAATTAGTGTTTCTGCAAATTTTAGAATTTTGAAGATTTGCTTGCATAGAAAGTTGTGCATCCCTAGAGCGCATCTATTGAGCCCTGGACCGGGATTTTTGGGTGGTTGAATCTCTAGGAAATACAAACCCTAGTTTGGCAATGAACTAGAACCAAAAATTATGTAATGCTATAACCTCACAAGTAGAATTTCAAGGCTGAATATTTGAGATCTCCAGAAAGCAGTTGGATCAACCAACTCGCCTCACTCAAGCGCATATACTAGTAAATTCAGGTTTTGATTTTGAGAATTTTCAATTTTTAGTGACCTACTGGATAGGATGGCCCCAAGCACTAAGCTTGAGGACAAATTGGAAGGCCTAGAAAACTTCCTAGCATGAAAGTACAGGATTGGTCTCATTCTCAGAGAGAATGGTCTTGAGAAGTACATCAAGAATGAAGTTGCAGAACTAACAGAAGTTGAATCTAAGGAGAAGCATGAACAAGATCTAGTCAAGGAAATGAGGATCATTGCTGACTCTATTAAGGATCACTTGATCCCACAAGTGCCATCCAAGAAGACACCAAAGAAGATGTACGATGCTCTTTCCAAAATGTATGAAGGAAGGAACATCAACAGAAAGATGAATCTGAGAGCTAAACTTAAGGGCACCAAGATGAGCAAAGGAGAATCAATTCAAGATTACTTCATAAGGGTCTCCCAGTTCATATAACAACTAAGTGCTATTGGAGATACCCTTGATGAGGATGAACTAGTTATGACTGCTCTCAATGGTCTCACTATACCTTGGGACTCATTCATATAGACTCTGTGTTCCAAAAAATAAAGTATGAAGTTTGACATAGTATTGGAAGACTGCATTCAAGAAGAAGCTAGAGTAGCCAATAGAGAATCTCTACTCAGAGAAGATGACCAGGCTCTAGCCACCCATACTAAAGAAAGGAAGCAATCAAACTTCAAGAAGAGTAATCAGAAACCCTCCAAGAATAAGTTTCAAAAGAAGAATAAGAATTACTCAAAGTATCAATGCTACAACTAACATAAGATAGGACACATAGGTAGAGAGTGTCCATCACCAAAGAAGAACAACAACAAGAGACATCATACTCATTTAGATGAATATGAGGATGAAGAAGAAAAACCTTGAAAGAGATTAACAAAAGAAGAAGATGTAGATGAATATAAACTATTCTTTGCACTCGCTGGGTCTGTAACACCTGGAGAAGACATTTGGCTTATTGATAATGGTGCCTCAAATAATATGGTAGGGAAGAAGAAGACTATGTCAAGACTTCAATAGAAGAACTCTCTCCAGAAAGTATCATTGGGGGATGACTATCAATATCCCATCAAAGATATTGGTGAATCAAAATACAAGATTGACTTTGGGAATTCCATGAAGATGAAGGAAGTATTGTATGTACCAGGTTTGAAAAATAAATTACTTTCCATCTTAGCTCTAGATATAGAGTTGATTTTATAGATCGGCAAGTACTGATGTGATCCAAAGGAAAGACAATTAGATATGTTGTGGTCATTAGAGAAGGAGGAGGAGGAATATATGAACTCAAAGGAAATCCAGAGAGATCCCATGTCCATGACACTACTAGCTCAAGTGAGCTGTGGCATAGAAGGCTTGCTCACATCAACTACAAAGAATTTCCCTATGTGAGAAAGATGGTAACAGGGTTACCAGAACTGAAGATTGATCGTGAGGGTACTTGCAAAGGATGTGCAACTGGAAAGAACATCAAGAATCCCTTTCCAAAAAGTGAAACAAATACCAAAGGTACATTAGAACTAATTCATTCTTATGTGTGTGGTCCTATGCCCTCTATATCCTTAAGTGGATATGAATATTATGTCACATTTATTGATGATTATTTAAGAAAGACTTGGGTATACTTCTTGAAGAACAAGAGTGAAGTGTTCGGGAAATTCAAGGAATTCATAGCCTTGATAGAGAACATTTCAGAAAAGAATATCAAGACACTAAGAACAGATAATGGTGGAGAATACACTTCAAAGGAATTTCAAGCATTCTGTAAGGAGGCAGGAATCAGGAGGGTACTAACCACTCCCTATAATCCCCAATATAATGGTGTTGCGAGAAGAAAGAATAAAACTATTATGGAAGCAGTAAAGACCATGATTCATGACCAAGACCTCCCCATGCACCTATGGGCTGAAGTAGCAAGAACAGTCGTATCTATGCAGAATAGATTATCTCACAGTGCTCTTGGATTCAAGACTCCTGAAGAGATGTATACGAGAGAGAAACCTAAAGTAGGTCATCTCGGGATATTAGATTATCGATTATATGTACATATTCTGAAAGAGAAGAAAACCAAATTAGATCCTTCTGGAAAGAAGGAAATATTTGTAGGATATTGTGAAGTCTCCAAATCCTTCAGGATATACATCTCAGGAATCCATCATATCGAGATCTGTAGGAATGCAGAATTTGATGAAGAGACAAATCTTAAGAAATATAGAAAGTGTCATATTGAAGAAGTACATGAATAGGATGTACCTCCCATAAGGATAGAAGTTGAACCCTGTCCTGAAATAGTAGCATCAGAATATCATGACATGCTAGAACCTCGAGAGCCCCCTACTATGGATATCTCTCAAAAGAGAAAACCTGCTTGGGTATGAGAAATCATACAAGAAGCAGAAAGATATGGAGCTCCAGAAGGCTCCACAAGAACCAGCAAAAGATCAAATCCATATTCCAGTCATGTAGCTTTGATGTGTGACCTTGTAGATCAATAACCCACCAGTTATGAGGAAGTTGCTCAAAAGAAAGAATGGGTTGAAGCAATGACGAAAGAATACATGTCGATCATGAAGAATGATGTTTGGGATATAGTACCGAAACCAGAAAACAAAAGTGTGGTGTCTTCGAAATGGATCTACAAGATAAAACATGTTGTTGATGGAAGTATTGAAAAGTACAAAGAAATATTTGTGGCTAGAGGATTCTCTCATAAAGAGAGGATTGATTATGAAGAAACATTTGCTCTAGTATCAAGGTACACTTCCATTAGAACTATCATGGCACTTTCTTCCATGATGAAGTGGGACTTACACCAGATGGATGTAAAGACAACCTTCCTTAATGGGGTGATTGAGAAAGAGGTTTACATCGAACAACCAAAAGGATTTGAAGTCGAAGACAGAGCGACTCATGTGTGCAAGTTGAAAAAGCCTATGTATGGACTGAAGAAAGCTCCTAGATCTTAGTATGGAAGAATAAATAACTTCTTGACAAGCATGGGATTTACCAAGAGTAAAGTTGATCCTAACCTTTATATGAATATTATGGATGATGAATGAGTCATACTATTACTGTATGTGGATGATCTATTTCTGATTGGAAATGAGAAACATATCAAACATTGCAAGAAGAAGCTAGCTGAAGAATTCAAGATGAAAGATCTTGGATTGATGCATTATTTCCTAGGGCTGGAAGTGTGGTAGATCCTAGAAGGAATATTTATGAATCAAGGAAAGTATGCAGTAGAAATCTTGAAAATATTTGATATGTTGGATTGTAAATCCATGGACACCAACTTGAAGTTGTTGCCTGATGAGACATCATAGTTAGTGGATATGACTCGGTACAGACCTACGTTGTAGGAAACGTGGACCCCCCTGCCGTCCCTAGCACGTTTTCATATGGAAACTCGTACGATACGGCCAGGAAACTCGTTTCCAACTGGGTGGAAACGTTTCCCAGTACGGAAACTCATTTCCTCTTGACGGAAACTCATTTCCAATTCGATTTCTCCATTTTTGTCGTGTTTTCGTTTTTATCCATAAAAAATTGATTTGTTTTAAATTTTTGTTTTTAGTAATTGGGTAATTACTTAGGGTTTATGCTTCTAGGATGTTTTAAATAATTATAAAAATGCACAAAGCATTGTCATTCATCATTCACGACTCCATTTGCTGTGGTTTTTTTGGAGCACGTGATAGCTCACGGCATTTTCAATCTTCAGCATCAGTCTTTAGCT
>LPNX010611957.1:325629-361490 GCA_001517045.1 Pseudotsuga menziesii | reverse complement strand
GTACTTGCATTATGGAATCACTTATGAAATTCAAATTATGAGTAAAAATGTTAAAACTTATAGGTGATGTTGAATTTAATCTGTAAGACTGTAAATGATTATAATATATATATATATATATCACATTTCCCCGTTTCCTAAATTTGGGGGGTCACGTTTCCAACATGTCCCCGTTTCGTGCAACTTAGGTACAGACATATTATTGGGTCATTTATGTATCTGACGAACACAGAGCTAGATATATGCTTTGTTGTGAACACCTTGAGTCAGTATCTAGTTAAACCGATATGGGTTCACTTGATAGCTGCAAAGCATGTGATGAGGTACCTTAAAGGTACAATAGATCTGGGACTTTACTATGGGAGAGATCATGACTACAGATTGTATGGATATACTGATCCAAATTGGGAAGGAAATGTCGCAGATAGGAAGAGCACCTTGGGAGGATGTTATTATCTAAGATCCACCATGATCTCATGGTTTAGTAAGAAACAGTTTAGTGTTTCTCTCAGTACAGCTGAAGCAAAGTACATTGTATCTTGCTCCGCTTGTTGTGAAGCAATATGGATTCGAAAGTTGATGTCAGAATTATTTTACATGGAGTTGGACACCATAGTAATTCTTTGTGACAACCAGAGTTGTATAAAGATGACAGAGAACCCGGTGTTCCATGACAAATTGAAGCATATAGAAATCCAATATTTTTATATAAGGGATATGGTACAAAAGGGAGCTATAAATCTCCAATATGTGAATATTGATGAGAAAGTTGCTGATTTACTGACCAAGCCTCTATCTTGAGTAAATTTTGAATATTTCCATGACAATCTTGGTGTAGTTCGAAAAGACTTTACTCGCAAGGAGGAACAGTGATGGGACTACATATGATGAAGATATGGACCTTCTTCGAAAAGGAGGAACATGTCAAAGCTATGGAATCTCCTCGGAAAGGAAGAATAGGTCAAAGACATGAACCCTCCTCAGATAAAGGGGGAGAAGTTTGATAATATGGATCCTCCCAGGAAAGGGGGAGTGATCATGAGACTGACATCGATGATGGGATGACATTAATACTCCAGAATGAAAGATGCTGACAAGGTCCGACATTCACTTGTGGGTGATAGTATCCTCTCTTGAGGATGGTAGGTATAACACATTGTGCATGAGAGTGGTCCTTACTAGCTAAGGATGGCCTTGCAGATGTTACTCTCGTATGGAGAGTACCCACATTCAGTTGTGGATACCGTACAGTAACACTCACTCAGGAGTGGTCCTAACCTTAGTGGTATGGATGCTCTACAATGAGTCGTCACATATGACAGGGCTGACATTTTGTATACGGTCGAGATCTACTCTACAAATGATACTCTTGTATGGATATTATGCCTACATTCATATATAGATACCATAGAATAAAACTTGCTTGGGAGTGGTCCTAACCTTCATGGTATGGATGCTCTATGATGAGTCCTCATGGACGTCGTAGTATAACACTCACTTGGTATAAAAATTGAGATCACAGGAATCTATGAGCCAAGACAAAACTCACAAATAGATCTCATGAGCAATTTACTCAGTATTGACATGAAACAATGCAAAAAATGGATTGCAGCTGTATAATTCTTTCATTAATCAAAAAAGTAAATGGATACAATTTGGATAATTGTTACAATGTAATACACTGGTATTAATAACCAGAAAATTCGAATACATGAGAGGAAATTCAAATTGATTGACTCTGTCTAACTGTATGGATAATTGGACATGTCTAAATCACTATCGGAGCGTAACTAGTTAGCTCCAGTTGTCTAAATCAGTGGCTCAATCAGTTAGAATCAGTTAAACTAGTCTATCTAAATGTAACTTGACGTAACTGAATGTAACTAGATGTAACTGAATGTAACTGACTCATAACTAGGATTGACTAGTCACCAATTGAACTCAACTGAAGAAGGTTGGTGTTGGCGCTCCCAATGGCTCCTAAATTGTAGGGATTGGTCTAGGAGGCGCCTAAAATGATGCATGCAAGTGCAGTCATTGGAAGTTAGCCTCAATTAGTGTTTCCCACACTCTAGTGACTAGTACAGGTGGCCTCATTAGGTCAAAAGGACCCAATTGTACTAGTGACTCAATAATGACTAAGAAGACTCCTAGATTAGGCAGAATTGACCAAATTGGACAAGTGAGGATATAATCCTAACACCCCCCTGAATTATAACTTGGACAATCTATGGGCCCTGGTAACTAATACCAAAGGTCACCCATTACAGGTAAAATGAAAAGTAACTGTTTAATACAAACAAGGAAATGGGGAAAAACCTCATGGGAAAAATATCCCCCCTCAAACTAAGCAGGTAAAATCAGGATTCAAGCTAGTTATTATGTGCACGGGTATCCTGGGGCCTGGCATGTGAACTTATCCATCCAAACTAAATGATTATGTATGGAGGAATACTCCTCTTTGGAAGAAGAAGAATTTGCTCAACTAAATCAGAAATATAGACAACTGTTGGATGAAAACTGGACCCATGTAGAGCAACTGAAATCAATTGATAAGAGAGAAAAAGTGCTTGAGAATTCGAACAATCTGAGGAACACCCAAGAAACTGATATATTGCAGCCTTGAACAGCAAACCGTGTGAGGTAATATCAGATTCAAGTGTTAGGAGAAATATTCTAAGCGGATGCAGAATGTCTCCCTCTTTACTAGTTATGTGAGAAGATGAGCATGTGATCAAAGGTAGAGAATCCCTAGGACTATGGAGATCGAATGCTTGAGCTCCATAATCTGATATAGCTTCAAAAATAACCAATGAATCACAAAATAAAATATCAGCAGCCTCATAAGAGGAAACTAACATCAAATCCCCAACAGCAAATTTGAAGAAGATTTGTGGTACTTGATTTGTCACACCAAAATTGATGAGACCAGCTACAAGCATGACTAAAGGCTCTTGGAACTTAAAATTTGAACAAAATAATATCATATCAGATACACATGTTCATATCAGATCCAAAAGTGTGGTCCACCGAGATGGCAGATGCACAGTTTTCTTCTTCTTCAAAATTCTGAGTATTGGTGCATGCAATCCTATAGGAATTTGCTAGAAGATCTAGATCAAGGAGAGTGAATGGATAAATCCTACAATATGATATTTTTTTCAAAATATCCAAAGTATTACTTATCATCACACCATCAGCAACATTAGATAGAGACAAATCAAATTCCTCTTCACTTTCGGAAGCAATCACTGGCAAATTTTGCACAGAATTTAAAGGAGAATCACTGGAGAATGTTTGCATAGAAGTGCAGCGGAGTTTTTCTTAAATATCAGAGATTCGAATGTCTTTTCATTTATCAGCCATATGAGAATATGAGATATCATATATCTCATAAAATTCTAGAGCAGCAGGAGAAGGATTCACTGCAATGAGACTTTCTTCCATTTGAATTGACTATGTAGAAGATTCGGCTTCTTCTTCATCTTGAACAACTTCATCAGAGAGAGTAGAGGCCAATAATTTTGAATCAAGAACTCTTGTGGTGTTGGGTGTGCTCTCCAAAGTTCTATTATGATCCTCATTGTGCTTTCCAAAGGTTCTGTCCAATTTTTTCCAGATATCCTTTGGGTATTCAACAGAACCAATAAGGTAGCGCAAGCTAGGAGAAAGGGCCAGACATATTGCTCCAAAAGCTCCATCACCATCATTTAGCCAGTCGTTATCATTCTCATAAGACTCTTTACCAAGTCCAATAGACACCTCAAAGAGATCTTGTCTCTTGAGATATGAAATCATCTTCAACTTCCATTCTGAATATCTTATGGATGGAGTAAGAAGAGGAATTGATAATTTCGAATCCATCTGAAGTTGTACCTGCAATTACACAAAAAACAAAGTAAGGTTGAACAGCCTGCACTTTTGGATTTTTCTTCACACCTGGCTTATCCAATCAAGCAATCTTGATCAACAATTCCTTTGCCCAAGAATTATGTGGTAAACTCTCTGCTTATGGTGCAGAGATGGAATTTTTTTTAGCTTTTTTGTTCAAATTGCTTCATTGATCCAACATGAAATCTGTAGAAGAAGAATTGCCTTGTCCTGTCGAGGCTCTGATACCATAAAAAAATTGAGCTCACAAGAATCTATGAACCAATACAAAACTCACAAATAGCTCTCACACGCAATTTACTCAGTATTTACATGAAATAGTGCAAAAAATGGATTGCGGTTGTATAATGCTTTCATTAATCAAAAAAGTAAATGGATACAATATGGATAATTGTTACAACGTAATACACTGGTATTAATAACCAGACAATTCGAATACATGAGAGGAAATTTGAATTGATTGACTCAGTCTAACTTTATGGATAATTGGACATGTTTAAATCACTATCAGATCCTAACTAGTTAGCACCAGTTGTCTAAATTAGTGGCTCAATCAGTTAGAATCAGTTAAACTAGTCTAACTAAATGTAATTGGATGTAACTGGAGGTAAATAAATTTTATTGGATTTATCTGAATGTAACTGACTCGTAACTAGGCTTGACTAGTCACCGGCTGAACTCAACTGAAGGAGGTTGGTGTCGGCACTCCCAGTGGCTCCTGAATTGTAGGGATTGGTCTAGGAGGTGCCTAAACTAATGCATACAAGTGTAGATAGTGGCAGTTAGCCTTAATTAGTGTTCCCTACACTCCAGTGACTGGTACAGGTGGCCTTATTAGGCCAAGTGGACCCAATGGTACTAGTGACTCAATAATGACTAGGAAGACTCCTAAATTAGGCAGAACTAACCAAATTGGACAAGTGAGGATTATAATCCTAACACTTGGGATTGTTCCTAACCTTAGTGGTATGGATGTTCTACAATGAGGGCTGACATTTTGAATGCGGTCGAGATTTTCTCTACAGACAATACTCTTACATGGTAGAGTATACCTACACGTGAGTGTAGATACCATAGTGTAACACTCACTTGGGAGTGGTCCTAACCTCAGTGGTATGGATGTTCTACGATGAGTCCTCACATATGATAGGGCATGCACCAGGTGCGGTTGAGATCTATATTTAGTTGTAGACGATTCGGCTGGTCGATATCATCGATCATGCTGATGGAGGATTGTATCATCCTTGGACTTCTGTCCTAAAGTGATCAGGATTGATCATTGATCATCCTGCAAATAGATCATGTGTACTGCAGGTAGCATGGTGGAAAAGGATCAAGTAGATCGAAGTACAGTGGCGAAGGGTCAAGTAGATAGAAGTGTGGTTGCAAAGGATCAAGAAGATCGGAGTGTTGCTGCAAAGGATCAAAAGGATCGAAGTGTTGCTACAAAAGGATCGAAAGGATCAAAGTGCTATTACAAAGGATCGAGAATATCAGATTTTTGCTGCAGAAGATCAAAGTGTTGCTGCAAAGGATTAAGAAGATCGTAGTGTTGCTGCAAAGGATCAAAGTACTGCAAAGGATTATAAGATCGAAGTACTGGAAAGGATCAGAAGATCGAAGTACTGCTACGAATGATCGAAAGGTCGAAGCATTGCTGCAAAAGGATCAAGTGATCGTGTGATGCAGATGAAGAGTAACTGTTCCAATTACTGATTCTGAAAACTTCGTATGAAGTATAGATGTATTACCTCGATACTGCTAAAGATATTGTCTCTCTGTGCTCCTATTGTCTATGACGATGTTGTCAGTATAATAACCTTCTCGTTAAGGGGGAGTGTTGAATATTGTAACTTCAAAGGATATTCTAAATGTATTTTACTGATGTAATCCAAGGGAGATGTTATTATACCTCCAGCGGGGTGTTACTATTGTATTTGATCATCATAGAGTCATGAGGTAGCCTCCATTGTAAGTCGAGTCGTTAGTACGCTAATGAATAATATAATATAGGATTTTAAGTCTTCCTAGGTGAAGTTGACCGAGACAATTTAGTGGGGCTGACTTGATTAGGGTAAAAGTCAGTTGGCTCAATGTGTATAACTAGAAGAGTTGTGGTTCTTATTTGGACACACAGACACTCACTTGTGTAGTGCATAGGAGAGAGAGAGAGAGAGCAATAAGGAGGAAGATAATTGTTTTGGGGTTATCTCTTATACATCTTATACAAAGGAAGTTTTGTTGGGTTTTCTTCCCCTTGAGGGTTTCCCAGGATAAATATTATGTCTATCTTCTGATTGTGTTTCTATCAGTGATTTTGGATATGCTACTACTATGATTTTGAATTGAACACTAATGATATCTAGTTTAGCATAGGAGATCTTAACATGGCAGTGGTTCTGTAGTGTGGTACAGATTGTGTAATGTAGTACAGGTGTTGATTAGTAGGTATGCAGGATCAGTGCGATCGTGATTCGATGGTTTCTATCTTCATATCAAGGTGGCAGGACAAGGCAAGGAAAGGAGGTTGTAGCCTCTTTCTGGTTGTAGCCAGAGAACTAGGGAGTTGGAGCTTCCTTCAGGTTGTATCCTTTAAATCAGGGGGTTGTAGCCTCCTTCCAATTGTAGTTGGAGAATTGAAGTCATTATAATAAGGGGGTTGTTTCCTCCTTCTAGTTGTTGCTGGAAAATTACTATTATAAGGCTTTCATGGTTTTTCCCACAGGACTTGGGTTTCCACGTAAAAAACTTGTGTGTTGTGTTTTTCTATGCTTCTTATGTGATGATGATATGATGATATGTATAATGATATTAACGTACTCTGCATAATATTGAATGATTTGTTGATGATTGTTAACATTGAAAAAGTAACAAAATTTATACACATTGTTCACCCCCCCCTCTCAGTGTGCTCAGTGTGTCCAACGACACAAACGCTTGAAGGTTATATGTAAAATGGTAGTTTGGAGACCACCATCTGATGTCTAGCATAAGTTGTAGTCTTCTTCTAAATGTGTGGTTTTAGGCTAGCCACAAACTCTACAACTCAGTCAAACATGGCACTGACTTGGTTTGCTTGTTTCAGCTCGTTTTTTTTTTCACTTATTCTCGCTCTATTGTTTCCGATGGTTTATCAACCCCCTTTATCAGGAACAAATTGAGGAGTGGAGAGTCTCATGGTGTCAAAAATAGACACGACACATGAGTACTCTGGAGCAAGGTTATCTTCTATTTTCTCACTACATCTCTGAATATAGCCTTTGAAACTGATTGTGGCTCAGTCTCACTTGATCTAGCTTACTTGAAGAAGGACATGACTGCTTATTTTCATAATGACAAGACTTCGAAACTTGAGCCTGACATATTGTTCTCCCATGTCATGTACAAGACAAGAAGCAATACAATATTTTGTTGCAATTCACTGTTACAATTTTATTTAGTGTTGAACATCTCTTTGAATAATGGTTATGCTACCCACAATGCTGACAAGGATGAATATCAAAACAATGATATTTCATATGGAAAACTCGATCACAATGTTGACATCTTGAACTTTGAACAAGTTGTACATCTTTTGACATTAGTTCATTGTGTAATTGATAGGAATCATCTTCAAAAAGAGTGGTGTTCTGAACAAACATTAGTTTAGAATGTTGATTTCGTTTGCGTACTTCATCCTCTTTGGATTTTGAATTCTGCAAATGATTGATAATAATTTGAAGAGTTTATTTTATGATTGTGATTGAGTCATTTATAGCAGTAAGTATTAAAGTGTTTAGCAACTCTAATGTTTCTTTAGTTTGAGACATTGTGAGGACTGTGTGAGGGCTCCTTGTGCAAAAAGGACCAAAGACTTAATCAAACTTAGGGATTCTTGCAACTCCACCCTTTACAAACAAGATTTAGCAGACTCAAATTCAAAAAGTGAGGGGTGTTGGTCTCAACCAAGAATTAATGCAACCAAATACAATGTAATTCAACTTTTCCTTCAATTTGATATTGTACAAAAAAAACACATGCAAGTACCAAAAAAGCACTAGAACTTACAAAAACAACAGTTTGCAAGTTACACTTATGAATATTGAATTGATGAATTTGCTATACTTGGGTTCTTGAATGATCTGCTATGGTGGCAATGTCACCAATGTCTAACATTGTCCATTTCTGCGACATTTTGTAATGGTCTCTACAAGCTCTAATGTAATAAACTTTGAGAAGAGGGATCCTTGCAAATAAATTTGTCTTATCCCATTATATGCAATAAACTGGTTGGAAATACAAGTGTACAAAATGGTCTATGATACAAGCTACACTTCATTGATTTATAGCTCAACATTTGCAATCTTTGTAATATAGTCTACAATAATACAATCTTTGTACAATGCTCCAAATCTCGTATAGGAATACTTTCAAATTAGAAGAAGAGATATATGCAAGCTACAAGTACCAACTAAGCATATATTGGAGCAATGATTGCATGCATTATCAACTCACCTTTTCATTGGTAGATCACTATTGCACTTGCAGTTTTGTATCGCTATGGGATATTAATCGATCTCACTAATACATTTACAAGCATAAAAGCAATACAAACACTTCTCAAAAATAAAATTGCAAGATTAGATCAGTGATACCACTGCCAGCTACAACTTCAAAATATGTTGAGATTTAAAAACAGTCTTTACCATAATTAATGTGCACGCCCATAGTTTATACTAGCTTCCACTAAATAGATTATATCTCATAAGTAATTCCACTTAGCAATAGAGAATGGTATTCAATCAGCTTACACTCCCCAACAAACTTTTGTACTAAGAAACACATAAAACTAAACTTCAATGGCATGTTCTCTCCTTGGGTGAGATGCTCTATTCTGCAAAATGGTCTTCAAATCTCATTTGGACTCGTCCACAAAGTCAACTGCAGCTAAAATACACCTCTTCCACACACAGTACTCCTTCACTTTTGTGAACTGGGTCGTTGTCCTGTTTCGAGATGCTAATACTCTTTCTTCGCAAGCTGGTGTTCTCCTTTTCACCTAGGTCAAATCATGGCAACGATGATAGTGACGAGTTGAACAAGAAAGGGTGCGCACAATGGAAGCAGTTGCAGTTATTGGCACCGTTTAATGGTTCAGTGCATGAAGAATCTGAGTTAGCATTCTTGACATTTATGATTACCTTGGTAAATCAGTTAGGCTCATGTTTTCAAGAGAAAATACGTATTCTATTTCTATAGGTGAAAACACCTGGTGTGATCAAAAGGATTCTTGATGAAATCACTCAACATTTACTTGGCAAATCTCTCTTATCAGAAATGTTTGATGAGCAATCAATCATTGCAAGAGTTATTCCATGTGCTCCTCCTTCAAAAAGATGCTTCTAACATGATTGCTCGCTACTTGGGTGCAATGCTTTCCGAAAGGAAATCTCCTTCTGTTGGGAGAGCTATGAGCAAGGATTATAGTTTGTATCTGAACTTATCATGTGCACAACCAAATGGAAACATGAATTCCTTCATCCGCATATACTTACTAGTATTAGTCAACATATGGCACCAGTTAAGTGAAGGGAAGAAATTAGGTGCATGCTAACTTTCAAGATCAAATCCAACGTCACAGTTCGCATCTTGCAGCACACGGTACTTCAAGAAAGCCATTGTTAAACCAACATTGTTCACCTATTCAACCAGTCGCTACAATAGTAGAGTGATTAAGGGTTTTCACAGATCTCCAATGGATCATGACAGAAACGACGTTCTCCAGTCGGCCACACCACGCTCCTCCAGAAAAGAGCGCGGACTCCACAAGTGTCATGCACCAGTCGACATTAGCTCTTACTAACGCTCAATCACATCTCCAAGACTAATGAAAAATGCACCAGTAGAGCGTTCTCAACAATGGCTTCTCCAATATGGTAGTCTTCACACAATAATATCCACCCAAAGATCTTCACACAACTCCAAATTCATGCAGTTCACCAACGCACCAATCTTCTGAGCTCAAACCCTCTTTTAGAGAAAATAGGGATTAAAGCATTTCAACGCACCAATAAAGAGAGTTCAACATAGTATCAAAAGAGTGCCTTCACACAGATATAGCAGCTCCAGTCTTCAACTGCGAATTTGTGAGGCAATTTATGTCCAAGAGAGGCCACACACCAACTTCACTACCCAATGCAGCAACAGCTCCTTCAAGCACACTGAATCACGATAGTCTCCATGATGGGAGCCTCATGCTTCACGCTAGTGGAAAAGAGATGGACCCCACAAAATTATCACCGTAGGAAAGGAGAGGAGAGGAATCACAATGTATCAATGCAATTTATCCTCGTAACTCACTCCACCGAGCTCCACAAAGTACCAAACCCTGACACAGTCTCCAACAATACATTTCATTTAAATCATTCTCATTTAACAAAGTATTCAATGGTATGTATCTTTATCATTCCCCCGTAATGTAGTTATGAAGGCAAGTCTTTAGCTATACGCAAAAACTATCAGAGCTCGTCAAGAGTTCTGTTAGGTGAATTCACACAATTCAGTAGTGATTTCACAAAACCATTTGCTTGCATGTTTCTCAGGTAGATCGGAGCTACCATGGCCAATGGAGAGATGTATTCAAGGCTGTATGGATGAGGTTTAGGAACAAGCATGCAGAGGTGAAAGAATATTGCAGAGATAATAATGCAGGTTTAGGAATCAGATACCAGTGCGCGGTCTGAAAGAATTTTAAGAGTTGAAAAAGCTTCGAGGAGGCAATCTATTATGTTTGCTTAAACATTCACTAAGAGAAATTTGCAAGAGGATGCAGAGACCATAGAAACATCTCTGAAATGCAGAAAATATATGCCAGAAAATGTGGCAGGCAGAAAATGCACGAAGTAGAACTGGTAGGATGGCGGACAAGTGGGAATGATAGCACAGGCTGCAGAGCTAAGATTATATCTGATACCATTGTTAAGTTTCCATTAAGCGAAATAGGTATACTTACATAAAGACAAAAGATTGGCATCAAAGTACGATTTTCTAATTAACAAATGTATAATATATACATGAGAATGACCATTGGGTTCTTCTTGGATCCAAGTGGTCTATTGGACTCTCTAGTGATCCTTCCTATTTACCTATGAATTTGTATCTTTTCCTGGCATGAATAACGAGATAATAATAATCCTAACACCAAGATTATCTTCTCAACATTGAAAAACAATCTAGTCATCAAATTCTTAAGTTAAGATTTGGTAATGGGGGAGAATATGTTAACAAGTTCACTACTTTCTGCATTGAATAGGGAATCTAACAACAAATTGTTTCATATACACAACGAAAAAAATGGTGTACCTGAGTGAAAAATTGCACCTTAAAAAATGGCTAATTATATGCTCTAAGCTAAAGGACTAAGTCTTCACCTGTGGATTGAAGCCATAAATAGTGCACCCCGGATAATGCTTTACAAGGTATCATGCCAGAAGAAGCATGGAGTAAAATTAAACCAAATGTAATTCACTTCGATCAAATGAAAAACAGAAAGCATTGCAGCCTAAAAGTGAAAAGTGCATATTTGCTAGATATTTTGAAGATGTAAAAGGTTATAGACTTCTTTAGACACATTCTCATGATATAATTATTAGAAGGGATGTTAAATTTGATGAAAATATCTTAACATGTGAACCTAATTTGATGTATGTGCCATCTCTGACATGCGAGCTTAATTCGATGCGTGTGCTATCTTCTACTCCCAACTTCCTTGACAATATTCCTACTATGGTTTCTGATGATGACAATGAGGATGAAAATCCACCTCCGCTTGCTCATTTTCCTCTAGTTGTACCAGCACAACCGCTTTCTCAATGGGCTCCTTCAACATTGAAGCAACTGGTGATCTTGTCGATGATCTCGGAGATCTCAAACTTGTTCTCAGTTCAAGCTAGCCACCTCTCTTTTGGCTCAAGTTTCATAGAATCGTGATCTATGGACATTTGCAGAAGCTTTAGGGAGTCTAGATTGAGATGTAGCTTTGGATGAAGAATATCATTCTTTAATGGAAAAAATATTTGAGACCTTGTACCTCTTCCAAAAGAAAGAATACTTCTCAGATGTAAATGGGTCTACAGAACTATGTATGCATCAAATGGGAGGTACATCAAATGAATGTCTAGTTAGCCTTCTTGCATGGGTATTTGCAGGAAGAAATTTGCATGGGACAAACTCTTGGCTATGTTTAGAATGACTCTAGCCTTATCTATCACCTTAAAAAATCCATATATGGCCTTAAGCAAGCTCCTCGAGCTTGGTATGCCAAAATGGATAGCTTTCTCCTTGACACTAGGTTTTCTAAATGTCATTGTGACACCAATGTCTATACCAAGAAAGTAGGAAATTATCGCATCATCCTTGTTCTTTTTATTGAAGTCCTTATTCTTATTGGTAGTGACCATAAACTTTTAACCCATGTGAAATCCAGTCTGAAGCATAAATTTGAAATGACCAACTTAGGATATTTGCATTATTTTGTTGCCCTCCAAGTCTTGCAAACCAAAGAAGGAATATTTCTTTCTCAATCTAAGTATGATTGTGACCTTCATCGCTTTCACATGGAAGATTGTAAATCATCCCCATCTCCTTTCCAAAGTGGAATCAAACTTTTTGCCAATTGCAATTCAACCAAAGTATATGCCACCTTGTATCGTCAACTTGTTGGAAGTTTCTTATACTTGACTCATACTCATCTTGATCTTTCATTTTCCATTGGTCTTGTTGCCTGCTATATGCAAAATCCCCATGAAATCCACTGGAAAGGAGAAAAAATAATACTTCAATATATTCGAGGTACAATTCAGCTTGGGATTCATTGCAGTTTAGGGGGACTCCTTTGTTGGTTGGTTTCATAGATTAGAATTAGGGCAACAGTCCTAATGATCGAAAGTTCACAACGAGTTATGTTTTTTGTCTTGGTTTTGGCTTTGGACCTGTCAGTTGGGCTTATGAGAAACAATAAGCTCTTGTTGTTTCTTCAACAGACGCAAAGTATCAGGCTACAGTTAATGTTAGTCAGGAAGCTTTGTGGCTTTAACATATCCTTTCAAAGTTTGGATTCGAGCAACAACATCCAACTCCCCTTTGGTCCGACAATCAAAGTGTCCTCAAGATTATGAAAGATTCAGTTCAACATCAGTGCAGCAAACACATTGAGATACATATGTGCTTCATCATAAAGCTTTTTCATGATTAAATTCTCAAAGTGCTCTTTTTACCTACGGATGATCAATTGCAAACATCTTCACAAAGTCTCTTATAGAAGCGAATTTTTCTAAACTTAGAACTATGTTAGGAGTTCGAGAATTTGTAACTAAGGGGGGGTAGGCTTTAATGCCTCCTTCCTTCTCCTATAAGTGTCAGTTTTGTAAATCCTTCAATCCTATCAAAAGTTGTTCTTAATGGGCGATGTTAGGATATTTAGCCATTTAGGAGTTAGTTAAGGTTAACTTGTTCTAATACATATGTTAAGAAAGTGTGTTTCTTTAGTATGCATTTGTATATATGTAATGCGACAGTCACGATATGTTCTCGACATAGATTAATCTGATGGTTCAACTTGTCATCAATCTTAATGGACATTGATTCGTGGCTTAACAATCAATTATTGGTCCATGATCTCTATTTAAAGAGCATGGAGGGTCATTTTCTAGTTGATCGATTATGAGAAGCTCATTTGTAACATTCTTTCTTTTGCATAATAATATTGCCTCAAGTAGTTATTTGGCTGGGGCCGTGGAGTGTTTCCCTCTCAAGGGTTTAAACCACGTAAAAAGGTCAATTTGTTGATCTTTGATCTGTGTGAGCAGTTACTTAAGGTGTTCGGTCTCTTGGAAATATCATGTGTAGTCAAACAACTATATTGTTTGGGATGGATCACATCTAGTTAGCGTGTTGAGTTCTCAATGACTACCACATTTTGATCATGTTAGAATAGTTTATTAAAAAAAAGAAAATGTATATTGGTAAGTGAATGTTATTGTTGAAATGTATAAGGTGCAACTTGAATGGTGGATACCTTTTGGAAGAGAGAAATCAATTATATGAATAACATCATATGGGCATAGTCACCAAAGGTAGGATGGAATGGAAAGAAAACAACTAAAGCAGATGGAACAAAATGTTGAAAGTGAGCATGAGATTGAGGAATGGGACATTATTCAAGGTCACGTGTGCTCTTCTCTCTTGAGCCAAGATGTGGGCTTTATGAAAATTTCTACAATGATCTAGTTATATTTCTTATAGATAATGCATCCAAGTTGGCAACAAAGACGAATTTAAAGTCTTCATTTTGTATTTATCAACCTTATGTATCCATATTCCACTGACTCATAGTCCTCATAGTCCTTATTATACTATACTTTAAATATTAATAAAATGTATGCTTCTTCAATGCACTAACTAGATGTTTTTCATTTTTTGTCAATCTTGTTTCATAGTGATATGTCTTAAATTCATACTTGAAAATTTGATAGGTGAATGTTTAAAATTGATCTTGATATTGTTAGAATCTAACATTGACATCATTGGAACATCAATATTGACATTGTTGGAATTTGGCATTGACCTTGTTGGAACATTAATAATGACAATATTGGAATTTGACACCGACATAATTGGAGTCTACATTCTAGTTGGAAGTCCAAATTTAATGAAATTGGTATTTTATATGTTTTCCATTGGTTAATGAATTGAACAATAAAACACCCTTTAATTTTTTTCGAAGAAAGAAAAAATCACAATATTTGAGATTATTGACCTTGTCATTACTAATACAATATAAGACATCGGCGTGCAGTAGCATCATTGTGTGGACAAAACCTAGCCACCTAAAATAACTCATCAATGGGCCATTAGGAAGTAAATGTCCACTCATGTCAAATGATTTTAGGTCTTGGGTCATTAACATGTTTCCTTACAACCAAGGAACATGAGCTCTTAGCCAATTATATGCAATTTAAGGCCACATCTATGACCATAAAACAACCTTTAATATACAAGCATAAGGACATTTTTTAAGTTTTATTTTTTTTAATTGAAATCCATTGAGTGCCATTATATAGTTTTGAATTACCCACTCGATATATATCCAAAGAGGAGCATTAGAACACTGCCAAATATATGCTCCTATAATTGTGAACGATCATATGATTCGTGTATTATCAACTTAATTAATGATATGTTTATAATTATAGTGTGCTAACTTCGTTCCATTGTCATTGATTTTGTGGGGTGAATGTGGAGAAACTTTAAATGCTCATTCTCCAAATCATTTCAAAACCATGTTTGTCTTGGAGGAACTCCATGGAGTTTACTCCTCATTAGCTCATACGCTTTGCATATTAATAACTAAATCAATGATATGTTTATAATTAAATTATGGTTTGACCTCGCTCAATTGTCATGTGATTATGCAGCATTCTACAATCCACTATAGACTTTGATCAACCCATCAAGGAAATCCATGTAACTTATAACTTGATTTTAAATCTATTGTAAATTCATCATTTCTTTCATCAAATTTGCACCATCTATGCAACAATTAACTATGATGTCCCTCCTATACCAAGACATATGTCTATTACAAGGGAACCAAAATGCCCATGTCATGGGGCATAGATTTGTGGTTAGCAAAGATTCCATTGTCATTGTGTGCAATATTCCCTTCGGAGAAGCATATATGAACAAGTGAAGGTCACTCATGAAAGTAATATAAGTCATCATTGTTTACACCCAAGTTAAAACAAACGTGTCTTGGGGATGTAGTGAACTTGTTCACTACTTATCCTATGGATAAAGTAGTAATTCTTAGTAAAATTGTTTAGTACTTTATCCATGGGTCATATTGTATTATTATTGTGTTCTGTATTTAAGCTTCAAGGATTCCCAAAATACAAATATGAAATAATATTTTTGGGTTTATGTATGTAGAGAATGTCGTTAATGCATGAACCATGTCTCAAAGGTGCTAATCAAATAGCCTACTATTATTTGGTTGTAATAGAAACATTATGGTTGTTTTTTTGCTTGTAATAAAAACATTATGGTCATTTCTATGGAGGCCAATGTGAAAGTTGTTATAAATTAAAAATGACAATTTACCCCCTAAATTTCCATTCAATTTATTGCCCAAGTGAAAAAAGTGTAAAAACATGAGAAAATTGAATATGCATTATTTTGGTGGCAACTTGGGTGGGTAATTTGGATGGTATCTTCTTTGAAACATTATAGCGATGATTTTGTAGAAAGCCCAAGCAATCCTTTGAATATCCGCCTTGAAATACAATAATACCCACATAATAATATGAATAAAAATGAATTATACAAACAAAATAACAATAGGAGAATAAACCAATTCCTTATGAGCATGTGGAGTGATTTTCCATTATCAGAAACACACATGCAACTCATCTCCTACAATCTATGCACTATGAGAGATGCTCCTCCATCTTCATATGCGTCCAATGTCAATGCCCCTTAAGCTCAACATAAAATATTTCATGTCCTTTCAAAATGCCAAAGAAATGAGGTGGCGCTATCATCTTCTCCATCTTCAATTTGTACAAAAACAATCACATTCAACAAAAATTATGTTGAAATGCTCCCTTGATGTTGTAGCCCTTAAGTACACAACCCATCAATTCATACTCGAAACATCATTTTACATTGTCATTGACAATTTCTATATGCAAATTTCATAGCAATAACATGAATACAAGAATAGTATATGCAATGTATAATGAGAACCATGATCATTAACATCCATCACAAAATAAACAACATTTATCCTTATATCAATGAAACCCATTACAGAACAAGCTAGCACATATGCCAAGCATCACATAAGGTTTTTCTTAATTCATTACACTAACTATCTCCATATGACAATGCACCATGGTAAAGGCTTCACATGCCTCCTTCCTAGCACATTATCCTCACAAGCACACACCTCGTAAATAAGTTATGCATACTTACAAGTCATAGCCATGTCTCAAATGTGTTTGGGGGTATTTAAGTAGTGTTTCTTGTGATTACTTTTTCAAACTATTACCTAATAAATGCCCAAACAACAACATGCTTTAATCTAGTCAAACTTATTATCCTAACATTGAGCTACCTAATTAAATACTCTTTTCATAGTTTTCAGAATTAATGACTTAGCCATCCAAGCCTGCCCACCTTGATTAATGTTTTAATTAGCATTTATGCCTTGAATATTCAATGATTTGACCCAATAGTGGGAGAGCTTTCCCTCCTATGATAAATTGGTGCAATGATTGGAAAAGCACATCAATTCCACGTTGACTATCTAAAGTAATGTAGATATGAAAATTTCTGAAGTTACAAGCATAGGGCTACATTAGAAAACTTATTAAAATTAGTAAAAAGTTATACATTAAATGAAAAAGGGTAGTGATTATACGAGTATTACCACTATATAAGAATATTTTTTGAAAATCGATTACGAAGTCATAAATGTTCCTATGATTTTTGCACTTTTGACACAATAGTTCACATCAAGTGGTTTCTATTTTACTATCTTTGGATGACTTTTTACCATCATCCTGCAAACTCTAAAAATGAATCAAGAACGGCTCTTCCATGTTGAATTTGTTATGCCAGTTCCACTTTGTTTATAAAACCCTTTAATGTTTGATCATAAAAACTTTTGAAAAAAAGCTTTCAATTTGTCTTACTTGCTATTGTTGTAATTGTGCTCACAATTGCCCCTTCATTCGTTCAATGGTTGTTTTCCTCATTGTCACTAAATCACAAATGTCGTTAGAATCACATACATTTCACTTACACTTGGTAGAGGTCCTTGATTAACTCACATTGATGTATTGTCTCCAAGCATAACTTAGCTGGATATCATGTGCTTTGCTTGGGGACATTGTCAATGCAGTTTACTAGATTGTCATTTGTTGTCAATAGGTCTTCTCACCACAAACTCGTTAAAACCTAAAATTTACAATCAAATTGTCTCTTTAGTAAATCTAACCTTCCAATGCTCAATCAATTTCTTCCATATGACACCAATTAAAGGGATTGAATATGGCATTGTTTGGGCATAATAACTATTACACTATTTGCAAGCTTGGTATGATGATTTTATCTCATCTTGGTATGATGATTTCTTCTCATCTTTGTTGTATCAACACCAAATGGTTTCCTTGAACTTGGGTGTTAATATTCATCATTCCAATTACATCATAAATATTTTGATTCGATTGTTGTTGATATTTTATTGCATACGTCATAAGGAAAAATGAAAGAGACAATGGGAAATTGCTGTATTTTATTCATTTCATACATTATCAAAGCACCATTGCATGCACTTCTAATATAGCATAGACTTTCTAAAGTGTAATTTGGAATAATATAAACGTGTTTATTAGTAGCAATGACTAACATTCAATCCACTTGTCACTAAGTCTTATGTCTAACATTTAAAACATAAGAACAAAATAAACATAATTATCCTAACAGTGTCAAACAAAGGTATACATCTGTACACCACTCATCCCTAGAGCTCTTAAAAGAGCTTGAATGCAACGTAGGCCTCTTTAATACAAAATGGACATAATTTTATGATAGATAGCATCTAAATCTCAGCTTTCTTCCTCAATGTTTTCAGAGGAATAACTGATTTTTAACTCATGGCATGCATATATTGTATAAGAAGAATAACTACTCTTGAAGATGCCATGACACATGAAACTGTCCCTCCTAGATTGAATTCAAAACCATATACTCTATTTACCTTTTCAATGGAAACAGTGCAAACATAAACATCGCCATTCCCCTCAATATGGCTTTAATTGGAATAAGTACTTGGTGGTTCAATTGGCCATTTCTCCTAAAGAATCCTTTCCTCCACTTCTTAGTTGAAAGAGCGTAGCCCTTTCTTCTACCCCACGTCAACTTTCTAGAAGAGCTAGATGGGATATGGTTTCTATGTGATCCTACAAAAGCTTAGTTTGAAGGATTGCCTCTACCAACCACCCAAACACTTTAATATCTGCCAGAAAAATCCCTTTTGTTGAGTTGCTGAAACCACCACCCATCATGTTTGAAGTTCCTTTATTGTGAAAATTTTTGGGGGAGTACCGGACCACCGGTAGCATCTCATTCTACATCATATTGTCAAGTCTCTAACATTGGCTTTGTTGATTTTAAGCATTCTCCCTATGGAGTCTTGTGAGATTCATGAACAGTAAAAACGATTGTATATTTACTAAAGAAACGAAATGAAACAAAACATAATCAAATCCATTAATGACCTACCTGCAGAAAATGGGATTGTATTAGCATCACAAAGCCAACAAAGACTAGGGACTGCATTAAGCAACTCAAGTACAAAATTAAATTATGCAAGGAAAGAAGCAATTAAAAGATAGTATTTGTATGATTGTATTCGATTACAGAGCTAACAAAGGAAAAAGGAGTGCTTTAAGCAATTTTGGTACAAAATTAGTAATAAGGAAGAAGCAATTAAAAATATGGTATTTGCATGCTCTCTAGATCCATAAATGAAAAATATGTGAACAATCGAAGAGAAGGGAAAGGTAAGCATTAAACCACCACTCCATTGCTAACCTCCAAGGCTAGAAGGCAATCGCTAATGCAATCTCTTGTAGTAGCATGTTGATATTCCTGTTAGGCACCCAAGAGGACTAGTCTATTATGGCATAGTTAATGAGCCACCTGAGACCTAGGTGATGGGCAATTATTGTTCTGATGGCTTCTTGTTCTTTTCTCTGAAAACTTTTGTGGAGGAAGATTGAATTGGGGGTTCTCATTTTGTGTAAATCTGTTGAAGACATGAATGGTGCTTCAAATGGGTCTAGCGTGAGATGAACACAATTATTTTGGATGTAAAAGCCCATTTTTTGCATGAATATAACTTACTTCGATGCAACAAGTACAAAGGGGATTTGCTTACTGTTCACCTAGATGTACAAATGACCCAATTCAAATGGAGATATGAAGGAAATCGTGCCTCAAGCAATTTTATAATTGGAGGTAACCAGGGGAAATTTCAGCACATATGTGGAATGATGGTCTTGATGATGAGTGCAGTGAAGTTGGACCATATAAGTGGAAATTTCAACAAATATGTGGAAAGATGGTCTTGATTATGTGTGGAATGAAGATGGACAATATAACTGGCATATTTTCAACGTGACAATTGGTTATCTTTGGTGTCATAGTTCTGTAATATCTATGTACAGACTTTTGTAATGAATGAAATCAATTCAATATTTTGTCGTAAATATTCACGTAAAGATAAAATGGATATTTAGCAATGTTTTGTCTTCTGTTAAGCTTACTGAGATTAGTTGTAATTGCTATCTTGTATCTTTATATCCTTTCATTTCTGATTTCTAAAGCGCGAGAGAGACAAAATAAAAGTACGTGCTAGAAATTTGCACAAGACTTGTGTCTACAACTTTATTGTTAGAGTAAAAATTGGGCACCTGCACAGCATAGAGTATCCACCCCCAACCATTATTAGAGTAGCTTGGGCACCTGTACAACATAACGTATCCACCCCCCAACCATTACTAGATTAGCTTGTTCATTTAATTGCACTGCTGATTTATTTTTTGTTGTTCCTTTCCTACACTATTCAGTTGAGCATTCTAATCTTGGTTGAGTACGAATTATATCAAATTCTTTCCTGCAATGTCCTTCATTTCCTAGAAAATGCACAAAGTAACGAGTTGTGAACAAAGAAGTGTTTGTAAGAATATTATCTATCTGTGTGCTCAAGAGTGATGACCTGGTAAGAGGAGGCTTAGTCCCAGTAAGCTGCACATTGCAAGTTTATGAATCTTGGATTGACAAGTGAATGATTTCCTCCCAATTAAGCTATCACTTTCTATCTCTCACTTGAGAGTAATCAGGAGGATTATTGGTGGATGAAATGAGATGATCAGGAAGATACCAGATCTCTAGGTGAAAGCTATGTTGAGTAAGTTCCCCCCGTTCAAGTCAACTATTGAATTAGTACCACATGTCTGTAGCCCTTGTAGTGTATCAAGGCTGATGAAAAGCTCTATTCTGAACAGGCAAAAGTATCTAACCCCAAATCCTGTATTATAAATTATAATAGACATCTGAAGATAAAATGATCCATTTTCTTTAGGAGGGTGATGGACCATTGGTCGATATTGATTTGGACAAGAGAAATTCAACAATACTACAACTGTTCAAGCCATTCTTCTCTCTCAAATTTTCATGCAAGAGAGACTGAAAAGAATCACTCTGTAATCCAAGTTGGCCATCTCTGCATCTTTCTCATGCATATGTCTAACTTTTCCAATGGCTAGAATTGACAACCACATAACAATGTTCAAGTCAGTCTACCTAAAAATGATGCTAATGCATGTTAAATTTAGTGATAGTAAGATGGATGATGCTTTTCCTATAAATGCTCTCTGATGACTTTGAGGTGTTCAGATCTTCTACATGTGGTTTTGCATGTATTTTATACAGCATTTTGGAGATTTATATGCCACCCTTTTGATGGCTTTATTGTTGGATTTTGAGCAACTTCGGAAGTTATTCTTCTTGTAATTTTATTACATTGTTGTGTACCTCCTACGGGAGATCATACTGATGTAATCATTCATGTAAACCCTTGAAAGAATCAATGTAACCCCTGGGGAAGTTTAGAATTAAAATAAAATTATTTTTATTTTCCCCCAGGGTGAGTCGGTCCTAGTAAGTAGGCAAGTCAGCCCAATTAAGGTCAAAAGTCAGTTTTGTAAAGTGTATAAATACTAAATAGAGAGGCTGGACGCCTCATTTGAAAACACGGCTCAACAAGCAAGTTCGCCTAGTAAAGGAGAAGTTCGTTCCAGCAGGAGAAGTGGTGTTTTTCTGGGGTTTTCTATTAGAGAGACTTTCTTCTTTCTCTCTCTCTTCTTGTACTCTCTTCTCAAGATTGATCATCTCTATACGAAGGTTGTTGGGTTTCCCAGGATAAACTCTTGTGTTCTTTGTTTTTGTGCTATGTCTTTCTTCTAGAGATCCTATTGTTCATTTGCAATAAAGTAATACTACTATAATCTTGTAAAAATCTAACATGGTATCAGGGCAGTTCTAGAAGAAGCCATTGACAAGAACTAGGGCTTGTTATTTGAAGGCCTTCCCTCATGATTTCTGGAGAAAAAGAGACTCAGAAAGCTCACTCTAGGGGTGGCGCATCTTCTGGTGAAAGAAGAATCAAATTCCAAAAAGTTTCATTTTTTACCTACTTTCGTTGTTGCAACTACTGCAGAAATTAGGGTTTCACGTTTTGAGCTGATCAGTCCACAGTTTTGGTTCGACCTCGCCCTCTGTTAACTCACCTTGCTAGGGTGCATCTATCTGTGACACTAGTTTCACAAAATTACAACTTTCATTTTTGACCTAGATCCTGCTAGGGTTTCTGGTTCAAATATGCAAGCAAGATGATTGGAATGAAGATTGAAGATCATCTTTATGGAGCCACCAACTTCATCTCTTGGAAGTCTAGAGTTCTTGTCATCTTGAAAGAAAATGACCTCTTGAAGTTCGTTGATAAGAAGGTCCCAAAACTAGAGGATGAAGATGACAAGTCTCGGTGGAGGAAGAATGATGCCCAAGCTAGGAAAATACTAGTGGACTCAGTCAAAGACCATTTGGTTCCTCAAATTTCACAAAAGAAGACAGCTAAGAAGATTCTCAAAACCCTAAGGAGGCTATTTGAGCACAGTAGCCTCAATGTGACTCTCACATTGAGGAACCAGCTATCGAACATGAAGATGGCCAAATCTAAATCAATCTCCTCGTACTTCATGAAGATCACAGAAATTAGGGACATGCTGAGATCCAGTGGAGAACCTATTGAAGATAAGGAGCTTGTCATGACTACGCTTAATGGGCTTCCACCATCTTGGGAATCTTTCATCCAAACCATCAGTGGACGCAGCAAGATGCCCAAATTTGACAGATTATGGGAAGATTGCACTCAGGAGGAGACAAGGATCGCAACAAGACAAAGACTTCATGGCACCCAACCTAAGGAGAATCAAGCATTCATGGCCCATGCCAAGAAAGGCGAGGGAAAGGGAAGAAAATCTCATCACCATAAGCATCAAGTTAGAAGACCAAGCCCTTCTCCAGATCGACAAGAAAAGAAGAAGGATCTATCGCAAATACAATGCTTCAGGTGCAAGAAATATGGTTATTATGCAAACAAATGTCCAAGTTCAAGCAAAAGGAAACATGAAGACTCAACAGCTGATGTAGAAGAAGGTCATCATCACAAGAAGCAAAGGAGTGAAGATCGTACAGAATTCTTCTTCATCTCAGCATTATCAAGTACTGTTCCCACCACTAGTGACACTTGGCTCATAGATAGAGGTGCTTCCAGGCATATGATTGGATATAAAGAAAATATTTCTGAAATGCTTGAGAAAGAATCCCATCTTCGTGTTATACTTGGAGATGATGTTGTTGATGTAATTGTAACTTTGAAATGTATTCACTTGTATTTCTTATGTATTGTACCCCGATGTTTATTCCGGGAAGTGCTTGTAATGTAATTGAGTCATGTCATGCCCCGATGTTCCGATCGGGAGTTTCTATAATGTAAACAAGTCATGTCAAGTCAATGTGGGTAACCCTCCTATTGTTCAAGGGTTAAAGTCCCCGTAGTTCCGGGGCCCTAGGGTTGTTAGACTCGCCTAGTGAAGTCGGCCCTAGTGAGTCATTGTCAAGTCGGGAATTAGTATAAATAGAGAGTGAGTCTCTCTATTTGTCACACACTCACTCACACTCAGTTGTAGCGCATAGCTGAGGGAGAAGAAGTTGTTGGGGCTAGAAAGAAAGAGGCTACTACTGTTGGGCGATCATCTTACTGTTTTGGGTTTTACTTTTGGTGTTGATTCTATCTCTGAGGAAGTTGCGGGGTTTTCTCCATTTATGGTTTCCCCGAGGAAAAACACTGGGTTCATTGTCTCTTGTGTTTGATTGTTGCGCTTGTTATTCTCTCAGTTAAAGATCCTAATATAATGCTAGCTTAAATGTTAAAATCTAACAAATGCCAACTATACTGTGAGAGGATCTGGGGCTACCTCACTTCAACTAGAAAAAGACATGTTACATTTAAGTGATGTGCTCTCTATGCCTGGCATGAAAAGAAATCTTGTCTCTATATCTGCTTTGGAGGACAAGGGGTATAAAGTTGCATTTTTAGATGGGAAAGTGCTTGCTTGGCACAAGAACTCAAGCATGGACACAGCAAAAGTAATTGGAGTAAGAGAGGAGATCATGTATCTATAATGTTCCGTTTTTTATAAATAGGGAATTGACTGAGGACCTTTAATACCAGGAGCATATTAGGACAATTATTCAATCATCAGTATAGTAAAGAGGGCCATCAGAGTTACTATCATAAAGCATGTGGAGCATCCAGGCTTTATTTCTTCAGTCTTAAAAGTCAACGAGAAATTAGAATTGCATGCATGCAAAAGTAAAGCACAAACCCTAAAAGTGACATGCAAATCCTAAAAGTACATGCTAAGCTATTTAAGAAGGGTTATTGAACCAAAGACGATATCTATGATTATTGTTGATTGATTTTGGAATTTTGAGCAGCAGTACAGCGTGCAGCCGTGGCAAGTGGGGTTGAAGACGATGTCTTCAGCTAACGAGGGTTCGACAGTGAGATATCTGCCCTAGTCTCCTATTGGGATACATCATCCATGTTTATCCACAGCATTCATCATACACTTCAGTATCCGGAGATCCAGCACACTCCGAAGGATTATTGACAGACCCACGTTTGCAGCTGGAAGTAGCAGGGAAATCACAGAAGGATTCGTTGGGACCACAAAACCCAGTCTTTCCTCCACATGTTAGCTTCCTCTTTCTCAACAGGCCCATCCTACGGCATCCCAGGACTATCAACCATCAGTTTGCTCATCTGGAGCAGGTATCAGCAAACAGAGAGCTTCGGGGGCACGAGCAGCAGAACCACAAATCAATTCTCTAGGGCTCTTAGAGGCAGCCAAACCTTCGCATGTGATAGTCCATCTCTCCGGCATCAGCAGACAGACAATCCCACAAAGTTTCAGTCGGATCTGACCTCTCCTACAAAAACGTCACCTTCAGTCTGGAGGGTGCTTACGGTACAGCGCGCCGGTAACACCGAAGGAAAGAAGCATTATTATCCCACCTATCCGGATCTTCATGCATGCAGCTATCTCTGGAGTCATTATCAACTGGGATATCAGTGGTAAGTGTTAATTTCTCTTTGCAAACCCTAGCCCTAATTCAGCTATATTTTAGGGCATTTTTGCATGGCAAGTTTGCATGCACAGTTTCATATTTTTGTATAAGATTGAGTGTGTGAGTCAGCACTACAATAGAACATTAGAGAATATCAGTATTTGGGATATTACAGTATCGATTGAGCACTCCACCAGCTGAAGCACTAGTTCATTACTCCACCAGCATGGGTGATCTATGGCACGAAAGATTAGTTCACATCAACTATAGAGCTCACCCAGCACTAAAAGATATTGTGGCAGGTCTACTAATTCTTCACATGGACCATGACAGAGTCTGCAGGGGATGTGTGCTTGGCAAGAATACCAAGGGATCTTTTCTGAATAGTGAGAGCAGATCCAAGGAAATATTGGATCTAGTGCACTCCGACTTGTGTGGACCTATGACTGTTTCTTCGCTAGGTGGTTACAACTACTATGTAACATTTATTGACGACTACTCACGGAAGACATGGATATACTTTCTCAAGACCAAGGAATTCGAGGACATGCTTAGCAAGTTCAAAGAATTCAAAGCACAAGTTGAGAATCTGTCGAGAAAGAGGATCAAGACTCTGATATCAGACAATGGTGGAGAATATACATCCATGGAATTCAATGATTTCGGCAAAGAAGCAGGAATTAAAAGGGAGTTCACAGTTCCCTACAAACCTCAACAGAATGGGGTTGCAGAAAGAAAGAATCAAACAATTGTGGAGGCAGTCAAAGCCATGATACATGATTAGAGTCTATTGATTTTCTTGTGGGAAGAAGCTTCCAAAACAACTATCAATGTACAAACCAGATGCCCCTATAGAATCTTGAAGAACATGACTCTGGAAGAAGCCTTCACAGGAGTGAAGGCAAAAGTGGGCCACCTTCGCATCTTTGGCTACCTAGTATACATTCATGTGCCCAAGGAGAAAAGGATGAAATTGGAGCCTTCAAGAAAGAAGGGGACTTTCGTGGGATACACTGAGTCTTCAAAGGCCTAAAGAAATTAAATTCCAAGATTGAGGCAAATCAAAGTCAGGAGGGATGTGTCCTTTGAAGAAGAGATGGCTATCCAGAAAGGAAGAGGATCTGACATGGAGATCGATGATAATGAAGAGATGAGATCATCTCCCTCTCCAACAGTTCAGAAGGAGTTGCCAAAGGAAGAACCGATTGAATCCATTGATCCAGTTGAGCTAGTTGATGCTCCCACAGACATTGCAGTTGGTTGAAAGAGGCCTAGTTGGGCAAAACAAATGTTGTAGGATGCAGAGGGGCATGAAGCCCCACATGGCACTTTTCGGGAAAGCAAAAGACCTCAAAGGTTTTCAAGCTATGTAGCATTGATGAGTCACATCATCGACTCAAAACCGACCACATATGAAGAAGCATCTAGATACCAAGTTTGGAAGGATGCCATGGTGGAAGAATACCAATCCATCATGAAGAATGATTTATGGGAGGTTGTACTGAGACCTGAGAGGAATTCAGTAGTGACTTCCAAGTGGCTTTTCAAGATTAAACATGGAGCAGATGGCAGTGTGGAAAAACACAAGGCTAGATTTGTTGCCAGAGGATTCTCTCATAAAGAGGGAGTTGATTACGACGAGACATTTGCTCCTGTCACTCGATATACTTCCATCAGGACCATTATTGCTATTGCTTCAGCTATGGGATGGAAGTTGCATCAAATGGACATCAAAACCGACTTCCTCAATGGTGTAATCGAGGAAGAAGTATATATTGAACAACCAAATGGGTTTGTTGTCCATGGGAAAGAGTCCCACATCTGCAAGCTACAAAAAGGCTCTATGGACTCAAGCAAGCACCTCATGCTTGGTATGGATGGATAGACGAATACTTGGTGAGCTTGGGATTCACCAAGAGTGACGCAAATCCTAATCTTTACTACAAGATTGTGGAAGATGAGCCACTGATTCTAGTTTTGTATGTCGATAACGTGTTTCTCACAGGAAATGAGAAGTTGATTACGTGTTGTAAGAAGAAGCTTGCCTCTAAGTTTGAAATGAAAGATGTTGGATTGATGCATTACTTCTTGGGATTAGAAGTATGGCAAAGGCAGAAGGAAATTTTTCTAAGTCAAGGAAAATACACCATCGATATACTGAAGAGATTTGGAATGTTGGACTGCAAGTCCATGGCTACTCTGATGGATGCAAACCTGAAGAAGTTGAGGGACTCAATCTCAGATTCCGACTTGATTGATCCCACTATGTATCACCAGTTGATTGGATCGTTGATGTATCTGACAAACACTAGGATGTATATATGTTTTGTTGTGAATGCTCTCAGCCAGTTCATGAGTGAGTCGAGGCAGATTCACTGGCCTACCGCAAAACATGTACTTATGTATTTGCGTGGCACCGTGGGATATGGATTGAGGATATGCTTCAGAATGTGACTTCAGATTGCAAGGATTTTCAGATTTAGATTGGGTCAAATGCACTGCAGATAGGAAGAGTACTTCCGAATGTTGCTTCAATTTGGGCTCTGTGGATATTTCCTGGTGTAGTAGGAAGCAGGCCTCAGTAGCACTCAATACAACAGAGGCCGAGTATATGGCTTCTAGTACAGCACATCGAGAAGTAGTATGGCTTCAGAAACTCCTTGCAAGATTGTTTGGTCAGATTCCAGGGCCGATTGTGATTCATCGTGACAACCAAAGTTGTGTGCACATGTCTATGAATCATGTGTTTCACGATAAGTCAATGCATATAGAGATTCGATATCACTTCATTCATGATGTAGTGCAGAAGGGTGTGACCAAGCTACTGTACGTGCCGACAAATGACCAGACTACAGATGTTCTTACCAAGCCTCTTCCCAGGACAAAGTTTGAATACTTTCATGGAAGAGTTGGAGTAGAAGAAAATGTATCCATCCTTGAGAGGGAAAGGTCATTCAAACATCTACCATAATAATACACCGATGCCTCTACTCGTTCTGGTTCTCAACCTGGTATGAGAGAAATCTCATTAGCAGTAGAGACAGATAGGTAGTAGATGGTCGTGTACACTGGTGCCTCTACTCGTCCTGGTTCTTAGCCTGGGGTGGGAGAAATCCCATCGACAATAAAGATGGACAAGTAGTAGATGATCGTGTACACTAGTGCCTCTGCTCATCCTAGTTCTCAGCTTGGTATGGGAGAAATCCCATCGGCAGTAGAGACAAACCGGTAGTAGATGGTCGTGTGAAGCATGTCCAGGTTCTCAACCAGGTATGGGAAATTCCCATTGGCAATAGAGATGGACTGGTTGTAGATGAGACATTGATTGCAGTACTCTCCGATGGACTGTGAGAGCTGATGCATTCATCGATGGACTGTGAATCAGATATATGATGACGGCTCTCCAATGAAACGTGTAGAGTTGCAAAGCTGATGAGTTCACCAATGGACTGTGTGAATTAGATATATGATGACGACTCTCCGATGGACCATGCAAAGTTGCAGAGCTAATAGATTCACTGATGGACTGAGTGGATTAGATGCATGATGACACCTCTCGACAGACAGAGATCTTGTTGACAACCTTCAGTATGTATAGAGATGATCGAGATAGGTGTGTTGTATGGAAGAGACCCACATGATCATGATGCTAATGATGTCTATGTCTGACGACCGTGATGTTGATGATGTCCATATCCAAAGAATACCTTCCTTTTTGAGAGGGAGTGTTGGATTTTGTGCAACTTCGGAAGTTATTATTACTTTAATTTTATTATATTGTTTTGTACCTCCTACAGGAAATCATACTGATGTAATCATTTATGTAAACCCTTGAAAGAATCAATGTAAAACCTGGGGAAGTTTGGCATTAAAACAAAATTATTTTTATTATTTTTATTTACCCCCAAGGTAAGTCGACCCAGTGAGGGTCAAAAGTCAGTTTTGTAAAGTGTATAAATAGAGAGGCTGGACACCTCATTTGAAAATACAGCTCAACAAGCAAGTTCGCCTAGTAAAGGAGCAGTTTGCTCCAGTAGGAGAAGTGGTGTTTTTCTGGGTTTTCTATTAGAGAGACTTTCTTCTTTCTCTCTCTCTTCTTGTACTCTATTCTCGAGATCGATCATCTCTATACGAAGGTTGTTGGGTTTTCTCCCTATTGGGTTTCCCAGGATAAACTCTTGTGTATCATTAATAGAAATCCATCCCCACAAATCCATCCAACCCAAAAAGTAGGGGCATACTATTATCACCATAGTTACCGAATTCAGCCCTAGGCCTAACCGCACCCAAATCGGATTCTCGGATTCTTCCACCTCATTTTGACTAATATAAAGTTGTTTACATAGGATAATTAAAGTTAATTAGGGTTAGGGTTCCAAATCCTCGATTCCTAATTTTGGGATGAGTGTCGCACCCGTATCAAATTCTTTAGCCGATTCTGATCGCACCCACGGTTTGCGTAACCTTGATTATCACCCTTGAAATGCTTCTGACGCATTTATTATAGGTATGTTAATAATAAAATTAAAGACAAACATATAGTCAGTGTATACAGTTTATCATCTACAGCTCACCAAGGATTCACTTCAAGGGGTTTAACAAAGGTACTCTTCTATATTAAAAGATCGGCCCCAGACAAAGGAGTGGTGCTATAAAAAATATGCCTACTCATGAAAAATCTGGATTATAGACAACCTACAAAGCATTGTCCTAATTTATGTTAGGGAAAGAGGCAAAAATGGCATTATTATTACCCATAAAAGACGGATTATAGACAACCTACGAACTATTGTCCTGATTTATGTTAGGGCAAGAGGCAAAAATGGCACTAACAATACATGTAGCAAATAGTCGATTATAGTTTAAATGAACATTCAATGTTCATGTATCTTGCAAAGGCTATAGAACCATGGCATCCGAAGACCTTAAAAGCCATCCAAAGGGTGCAATCTGGGGCATTATAAATCATTTGAATCTATTCTTACAAGCTGGAGCAAGTGAAATTCCCAACAAGTGACACACTATTTCATCTGAGGCTTAATCACATTTTTATTAAGACCTTCCAGGATCCATCCAACACAAAAACAAGAAATCAAAGGAAAGGATTCTATGCGAATGAGCTGTGAAAAGAATTAATTAACAAGAAGCTTCTGAATGAGGATGGAACAAAAATAAAAGCTGGAGGAGCACAAATTACAAGCAAGTCGAAGGAGAAAATGGATTGAAACTTAGGAGAGATCAATATCCTGCTTAAAGAGATCTTGGATACCGTGAACGGCCCTTTCTTTTTAAGAACTCAGGTATTTCCACAGTTGCACCATTAGTCGGTACTGGGGAACCACGAGCACCCCCCGAGTTCACATCTCCAGATGAAAACTGGCGTGTACCCTACATTAGCCATATGGCAATAAAATTAATGGGAATAATTTTAAGTACAGCCTTAATGGCATATTATCAGCATATAAAACTGCAATAAAAGCATTACCTGTGCAGTTTTTCCTTCCATTTCATCCTGGCCTTTGAATCCTGTTGCAATTAATGTTATACTTACCTGAAAAATGAAACAGGATAAAATATATTTCCTTCATGAGTTGCAAAATAACATTGAACAAATTTGCTGCAACAATTATTTTATCACCATACAAAAATAGCAATGCCTTGACACTTCAAATAACTTATGACTTTTTCATTATACTTTCAGATCAAAAACATGTGTGGCCAATCCAAACAATTTAAATTAACGCAAAGTTGATTAGCTCCTGATGCCATCCATTCATATATCAAATACCAGACCATAAAAGGTCCTTTGATCATTATAGATCAAGTAATGATCAATCTGAACATATCTCTTAAAGTACCTATTATATTACTACGTAAGAACCTGCAGTTCACATCCTGATTGAAAGTTCAACGACTAATTGAAGAACAAACCAAGCTCAACTGGACATCCACATTGTCATTTAAACAGCAATATATAAAGAGAAGCAATTCAAACAGTACAGTTTGAATTGGTTGTTAAGAACCTTTGTCCGCTATTTATATGATTTGGATCATTGGCTTGTGTACAGAGCAAATCTCAAGATGTGCTTGTGATAAGGGAGAATACCCTATATCTTAATACTGGTGCATGAACCTAGACAATTGTTGTACATGGGTGGAGGCCTAATGTAATTTCTCCCTATCTGGTTTGAGAAAATTTGGTGATTCCTGCAGAGACCCCTATAGCCCAAGCCAAGAGCTGTAACAGATAAGCCCTTGCACTTATATTTCTAGTTAAATCAATAAAAAGAAGGAAATCTTCTCCAATCAATGGCTAAGTGGAATATTGATCGACTGTTGGATTATGACTCTGCAAAGAACTGAGTTGTTGGATATTATCTTGCTATGAATATGTATTTTCATGCTGAAAATCATATCAATCAATAACATGCATGCTTTTTCTTTATAAAAATAATTATTATATGATCTATCAATCAAATAAAGGATTCCCTTAAGCCCCTTTCCTGGCTCTCACCCTTGGATAGCCTGCCTCAAACACTATTAGGGCTCCTTTTGAAGAGCACTAGAGGCGATTGGAAGGCCCATCATAGTGGGGAGGCTAGTGACTGGGGGCTGAGAGCGGCACAGAAGCAATCCTGGCACATAGTTTGGTGTTTGTTTGTGGCTTCTCCTAGCAGCATCATTTCTGTGCAGATGGATCCTTGAAATCTTCTATTTTGGTATACACTCCATGGCTTCCAAGCTGGAATTGGTGGGCTCAGTTGGATTTGGGTGTTCCTGGTGTGGATTTGTGCACATGTGCACTTAATATGCCCTAACACATGGCTCTAGATCGAGAGGGGCCTCTATGATGGTGAGATGAACATCTCCTGTTCATATAGTAAATAATCACCTTAAATAGGCTAATTAACAATAATCCATAGAGGACAGTAATTATATATAAAAAGGAACAATTACAATACAATGGAAGTACCTGTATATATCAGTGTTGAAATACTCTACAAAAAATCGCCGACTTTTTAAAAAGTCGCGATTTTTTCCCTATGCCAAAAAACAGCAACTTTTTCCAAAAAATCGTGACTTTTTCCAAAAAGTCGTCATTTTGGCTAAAATGCCTAAAATGGCAAGTCCCGACTTTTTCCACAAAGTCCCCATTTTGGGTAAAATGGCTAATTTTCGGCTCTGACACTGGTTCGCACAATTACAGGGCAAAGTATGTTGAATATACATACTAACACCTTTACTCTACCGTATAAATGTTTCAAAACTTTGTTGTATTTGAAGATCAAACCATGCAAGGATAAGCTATACAAAATATATAATATATATCAATTTATCAAAGATACAATGGTAATTGAATTACCTTTTTTCACTATTAGGGAATTTTTTGAGCAAACATATTTTGAATGATCATCATAGCACATTGTTGGAAAAAGAGAGCAATGTTTCAAGTGGTAGATTTGTTGGGGCTAAATGTGAGGCTCATGTCGGAAATTCAATTTGGGAGGAGTGAAAAATACATCTATGATTTATCACAAATACAAAACAAGAAATATATTTAAAGGCTGACAACCAAATCAATAAAATATGCCTTTCAAAAATTAGGTTTAAGTCATAAGATGGAGGGACAAATAAAAAGCATTTATGAAAACCTTATATAAACCTAATCATTGGAATAGGGAAAAATATGAAGTATGAATGGAAAATAGAATAAATTGTGAAGTAAAAATATAATGAAAACAAGAAACAAGTAATAAGTAAAAAATAAACTCGAGAAGAGGGATTTGATATTAGATAGCTAGATGCTAGTCTTCCTCATATACATTTATATATGTGATGTCATTTTGTATTGGTTTTCCACTTTTGAGTCCTTGATTGAACAACTATGATATTTCAGGATTCAGTATCGACTTTGATGTATCATTTTACATTTGGCATGACTACATGATGATGATATATATCAGTGCTTTTTCCATATTTAGGTTCCAATGTGTTTATCTGATGTTATTGTTGCTTTATACGTTTAAAATTCTGGAAAAAAAAATGAATGTATTCTGTATTTTTTAATGTTTGTCAACTTTTGCCGATTTTTCCCGATTTTTTCACCGATGTTGCCGAGAAGTTGTATTCAGGACCTTTGCCGACTTTTTCAACATTGGTATATATACAATCTTGAAGGGCACCTTTGATGATTGGTCACAAGGGTTATGTCCCTTGGATAATTATTATTATTATTATATTTTATTATTTTATGTTTGTTACATTGCCTTTCTAATACATAGAAGTATGTTAATTTACGCTGGCCTCATCTCCATTCGCCACACATAGTGATTCAAAAGGTGATCCCTACCTTGATTTGCATATTGATATCATGCAATACTCGAAGATTGGGGAGGGTCAAGCTTCTAGGTGACTTCAATGCATGCACTTGAGCTCTCCAAATCCCTCTACATAGCCACTCAAAGTATGCAATTTGTACTCAGGAGATTGACTCAGAGTCGATGGGACTTCTAGATTATCAAATGATGCTTTGGGGCCCATTAGAGCTTATGGTAGGAACCTTCTTCAGCTCGGAGAATCTCACACACGACTGATCCTGAATGGTCCCCCCTGCTTCCCTAGTTCCCGACACTTCACATGCTCCCACATAGTGGGGTTGCTAGTGTGGTAGACTATGTCTTAGCCAGCAAGGACCTACTCTCCTTTGTATGTCATTTCTCAGTAACTCCCATCCCCCTAGCAGACCATGCCCTTCTCTCTTTTTTCCTCCAAGCCGACCCTCCGTCCCACCTAACTCTCCACCCTTAGGCCCACCCCGAACCACTATTCTATTCAACAAGGGAGACTTGGATAGCTTTTCTTCCCACCTTCATCGGATGCTTCTTTCTGACTCCCAATTTTCATCACACAACTCTGCATCCACCAAATATGAGTGTCTCTCATCCTCCATTTGGGAAGCAACCCTCCAAACCTATCCCCACATCACCCGGTCCACTCCCCATACCTGAAAAACCAGTTCATGCCCCATGAATCAGTGGTATGACACAGATTTCAAAGCTCTTGATAGTCAGCGTCGACACGCCCTCTTCCATGACCGAATTTCTTACCCTAGCTTGAAAACCTTCTATCATTGCCTCCTTTGCAACAAGAAATGCCTCTTCATCTCACATAAGCGATGTGACTTGTGAGCCTCCCTTATCCATTCCCCCAAAAACTTTTGGTGCACCATCTTCCCCCACCACTCTCCCCTGCCACCAGATCTTGATCAAATTTCAATGTTCACCCACACCTCTGCTCTTTACAATGTCCCTGGGCAGCCTCCAATTCTTGTTACCGACCCTCCACCCACTTGCCACCTTTTTTCCCACTAAGATATCCAAGAAACAGTTTGGGAGATGAGCAACAAACAAGGAAGGTTTCCAGTGAAAGTTCTTCAAGCATGGGCTTCCTACCCTAAAGTAAATAGCCTCCTAGCCAATCTATTTAACCACATCATTCGTACAGGTTTCCCACCCACTAGGTCGCATCACATTATTCACCCAATCCATAAATAAAGTCCCAGTGCAGATCCAAATAACTACAAAACGATAATGGTACTCCACACATTTTCCAAACTCTATGCGACAGCCCTACACATGAGGCTTTTTCAAGAGCTTGAGAGGTGATTCCTTGAAGCTAAGGCGCAAGCGAGGTTCTAACTTGCACATCAGACCACTGATCACATCCTCACACTTTGGGATAAAATTGAGGAGGCGCGACACCGCTCCTCAAAAGTCTACTGTTACTTTGTAGACTTTCAGAAAGCATTCAACTTTGGTCCACGGAAAGGCCTTATTCCAAAGGCTCAAAAGCATAGGCATCTCTAAGACACTGTTGATCACCATCATACACCTATATGATTCAGTCCTTGGTTGTCTTCGTATTGTACACGGGATGTCAGACTTTCTCAGGCTATGTTGTTGGGAGCAGGGAGCGGGAGCAAGGAGCGGGAAGTGGGAGCAAGAAGCGGGAGCGAAGCGAAAAGCGAAATTTTCAAAAGCTCCCGTTTTGGGAGCGTTTTTTGTATAGTATATATTTTAATATATTTTGATGGATTTATATCTAAAAAACATGTAGGATGTTGAATTGGTTGTAGAATACATGGATTAAACCATATAACATCCATCATCTAGTAGTTATAACTTATAACATTATCATCAAATGATCAACCATAAAAAAATTTATAGGAGCTTCGAAAAGAAGGGAGGTACCACAACATTGTCATCAAATGATCAACCTAGTATAGGAGCTTTTAGTATAGGAAAGGAAGGGAGCGCCTCGGGAGCACCTTGGGAACGTGCTCCCAAAACTGGGAGTGTTTTGGGAGCGAGCTTCGAGAGCGAGAGCGAGGGGGTGGGGGGCGCTCTCACGCTGCATAGTTTTAACGAGTACCATTGGGGTTAAATAGGGGTGTCCCCTGTCTCCCACCATTTTTGTTATCTACATTGACGAGTTGGAGTCCTTTCTACATGATCATATCCAGGATGGCAATGGGTGCTACCCTAAGAAACCGGATTCGCTGTACCCCCCCTCGTGTCCCATGGGGAACGAATCGGACACGATTCGTGTCCGACACGAGGGGGATTCGACCTTCCATCGAATCCGAAATCGGGACACGATTTTGCCAGCAA